>CAUHTR010000538.1:0-54598 GCA_959609185.1 Schmidtea polychroa | reverse complement strand
TTTTATGTATCATTTGACTTTATGTAGATGTGGTGATTCAAATATTAAATAATTATGAATTTTTATGCCTTTTAGCTTCATGGAACCGGGGACGATGTCGCCTGGAGAATCCGAGTATGCCGAACTAGTACTATGAAAACGATGAGAAATTTTCAAATTTCGGAGCCAGAAAAACTATGATGAACGCTTGAGTAAGCTGTGGTGAACTAGTCAATGGAAAATCATTTTAATGTCGTCACATACTCGCACTCCAAACGGCATGGTCGCCGGTTAAAATTTATTTATTTATTTTAATTATAATAGTAAAAAGAATTAAAACGAAACGATTATAATTTTCGTTACATTATATTAATATCTCTAACATAAATAATCTGAATTGGAAAATATGTTTGGTCAGATAGTGCAGACATGGTGGACAGTGATGTCGGTGATGTGTGGGTGAGTTCTGGCGAGTGGAGGAACCAAAGCTGCTGACAGAGTATAGAGAATAATAAATGAGATCGGGCAGTTCGTATCGAGTGATATTCGGCAGCAATCTTCTGAAAAGTGATCGATGGCGCGCGTCTCAAGCTACATAACGTTCCAATACATTTGCTAACGAGGAGAAATTACCGAGATGTTCCAATCACGTAGATGAAATCTTCGGTTCCATAAGAACCCTTGCCGGAATTGACATTCAACATCCAGATTCTTTTTTGTAATAAGAGACTCACGAATGCTAGGTGCTGCATCCACTTCCTTCATGATTTGTTATCGATAAGAGCACATCCGAGAGTCGGATACAGAGGTTGAAATTTAAGAAAGGGCATGAATCCACCATGAACATGTGAACGACGATATACAATCCATATTCTCGTCGAATTTCCAGGATAATCATCGCATTCACGAATCATCACGAACAGCGCTAATTCCCTTCATAGTTGACGATCACTTGAAATTCTTCTGATAAACAATGGTTAGGCGAATCACCGTGCTGCGAGACCACCGAATTTTGCGAGATAATCATTTTCCATGACATGTCGATAAACAAATGCTGGAATAACATGAATTTTCTACGATCACTAGGCCCATCCATCAGTAATGCAACGGTTTACATAAACATTGACATTAAAGAGAGATAATCACGAAAATCACGATACGAACCACCGAGAACAAATGGTGTGCGACTGCAGGGAAATTAGACATGATTGATGACCTGATGCCTGATGTGGATGTTTGCAAGGAGATAAATAACCGAAATCTTCTAAACGACCAGATTACCACAGTCTGATTTTTTATTTGTTGATGATTAATTTTCTGTCGAAGCGGTGAGCTGAAGTAGAAATAAATATTTATGTCGCATTAGATTTTTACCCGATACAAACTGGTTGTGGAAGATAACATGGCATTATGATATACACTGCATGAGGGATTCTCCAGCACACAAATTGTTGATTAGATGACCTTACTTAGCAGTAATTTGTGTTAATGGTAAATTTATTTTGTTTTAACTGATAAATTGATTAAAGTGCAAATAAAGATAAATAAAATATTCAGGTTAATAACAATTTCTTTTCTGATAATTTTGTTAAAGTGCAAAGTAAGATAAATAAAATAGTCAAGGTAATAATAATTTTCCAAATGTAAATTTCACCGGCCGCAACTAAATAACGTTTTCTTCATTGACAAAATAAAGCAATATATTTATTTTTGTGTCATAATAATCTTCAAAGGTAAATTACACATGAGATAATTAGTAAAGAAATGATGAGATGTAATAAATCAAATTTTGTTTGTGATCAAGTCTCCGTTCCCAGCGCTCTAATGTTAATCAACTCAATTTAATACTAGTAGGAGTGATGATATCGCATAAGGGGGATTGGTAAAATGACAAGCATTATCAAACTTTCTTCTGCATCCTATTCCGTCAGATTGTTATTTAAATTATCATACCAACTGATCTTCAGAATGTGTGAACCAAGCTTGCCGCCAAAAGGTCTGCAGCCATGCTTCTCATGCGCTGGTAAAAATGCAGACATAAAGAAGCTGCAGGAGTACAATGGGGCTCTTAAGAAGCGGATCGAATATTATGAGGGTACGTGGTTCTCCCCAACACAAATGAAGGAGGAGCGAGCGAAAATATTGCGGCTGGAGCACTATCGTGACAGTCTCCTGGAAGAAAGCCGTTGCCAACGGCTGACCATCAAAGCCCAGTAGGAGGCTCTCCACAAGATCAGTAATTTGTGTTAATGGTAAATTTATTTTGTTTTAACTGATAAATTGATTAAAGTGCAAATAAAGATAAATAAAATATTCAGGTTAATAACAATTTCTTTTCTGATAATTTTGTTAAAGTGCAAAGTAAGATAAATAAAATAGTCAAGGTAATAATAATTTTCCAAATGTAAATTTCACCGGCCGCAACTAAATAACGTTTTCTTCATTGACAAAATAAAGCAATATATTTATTTTTGTGTCATAATAATCTTCAAAGGTAAATTACACATGAGATAATTAGTAAAGAAATGATGAGATGTAATAAATCAAATTTTGTTTGTGATCAAGTCTCCGTTCCAGCGCTCTAATGTTAATCAACTCAATTTAATACTAGTAGGAGTGATGATATCGCATAAGGGGGATTGGTAAAATGACAAGCATTATCAAACTTTCTTCTGCATCCTATTCCGTCAGATTGTTATTTAAATTATCATACCAACTGATCTTCAGAATGTGTGAACCAAGCTTGCCGCCAAAAGGTCTGCAGCCATGCTTCTCATGCGCTGGTAAAAATGCAGACATAAAGAAGCTGCAGGAGTACAATGGGGCTCTTAAGAAGCGGATCGAATATTATGAGGGTACGTGGTTCTCCCCAACACAAATGAAGGAGGAGCGAGCGAAAATATTGCGGCTGGAGCACTATCGTGACAGTCTCCTGGAAGAAAGCCGTTGCCAACGGCTGACCATCAAAGCCCAGTAGGAGGCTCTCCACAAGATCTATACTGAGAAAGAAATTCTACAAAGGGTTCGAGAATACCCGGTCATTGATGGGACTAATGTCTTCCCAATACATCACAAACAAGGAAATCCGCAAGCAGTGGGCACGGCAATGATTTCCCACCTCTCATCGCCCCGATATTGTCGGAATCTTCTAAAACAAATGACACCTCGACGGTGAATGTCATCAATTCTGATTCTATGCCCAAGAAGCGGAAACGACCATCACGGGCCGAGAAAAACCAGAAGCGAAGGGATACCATCGCTGCTTTGGAGGCATCTCTGTTCGCTGCCCAGTCGTCTAGGAAACGAAGTCCAAAGGCCCAAGTACCTGTCTCAACCGGGGATTTTCGAATTATCTCCACTGAAATGTGTCAACTTCGAAAAGATGCCCGGCTACAGGTGGATATAGACGCCCTGTTAATGGAGAGCGAGATGCAGTAATGAATGCCAACCATTCCGCACTCCGGATCCGGAATGCTGATATATCCTATGTACTCTACTTATAATGAACTGTCTTTTGCATGAATATCATACATTTTTCATGTCGTTTAAATAAAAGTATTAGTATTAAAGCTGTTAAATCTGACCATGTGATTTGAGTGTTTGAAAGTGACAAAATCTAAATAAACCAGTTCGATGTTTGAAAGACGTCCATTGGACCAGGACGCAAGTTGGTGTACAAAGAATGAGGTAAGGCCTTCTATGGTACTCGCGAACCCGCACTGTGAAGTCTACCGGGAGTAGTTCTAACATAGGAGCTCACCTGCTGGTAGATTCCGATACCAACGTGTTACACCATCACGGGTACACATAAGGGAGACGATTGCAATATCATGAAGGTTGCCTAGGGCATGTTATCTGAGCACCGGAATTTTTTTTCTCTTTCCCCTGGGTAACCAACATAAGTTTAAACTGCATACAAATCAAGCCAACAGGGAATGATTTTATATTTCATTTAAGATGGTTTTAAATTAAAGATTAAGTGAATTCAGGTCTATTAAATTAAAATTTAATAAATTTAGAATTGATAAATTAAAATTTTATTATTTAAATTAAGTTGGGATCTTTCAATTACGGACCATCAAATCAAGGTTCAATAAATTAAAAGTTGACAGGATAGGAATTAATAAATTAAAATTAACGATTTAAATTATATTTGTTTGGTCAGACCATTTCACATTTTTGTTTGTCAGATTGAATTATAATTAAAAAATGTTAATGCAATTTGGCCTAAGATAAATCGGACAAAATTTCTTAGCTACCGAACCTCGTTAGCTGGAAACGGAGTGTAATACTCGAGTCGTTACTTAAGTTCCTTACCTTCCCTCCGTAGATAATGGTAGTAAGTGGCGTCATCGACATTGGTCGAGGTAATAAAATTTATATCTCCTTATTGGTTTATTTTTAGTGATAGTGATTTTACCTTATTTTCCAATTATTCTGACTGCAAATCTTCGATATATGATGAAATTCGGATTATGGAAATATTAAACTCTCGAAATCGGATTTTTTCTTTTCTTAAATACCTGATTTGTTCTAATAAACAAAATGTTGTTATTATTTTTATTTCGTAACAATGCAATGCAACAAGGTATCAAAGATGGTTGAATTTATTATATAGCGGCGAACCCTCGAGCTATTTCCTGGTTATTGCTTGACTCCTGTTGGGTAGTCTGTGGAGGTTGATTGTGTGCTCTCGAAATGGTTCCTCGAAATGTCTGTTTTAATTAATCTTAATAGTATTTATTTCTGTATGAATCTGTCATCAGGTCCTTCGGAGTTTTGAATGCTAAGTTGTCCTGTCGTATAAATTTAAAAGTTGCCTAACTAACTAAGCGGCCGCTATATATACTAATTTTTATTCAATCAGGATGCGATTGGAGTGTGTTTCTTATTGTTTTCTTATTTTCTTTGGTTTTTACTTGTTTCTATAGCTTAGTTGTCAATTTTAATTTATTCTTTTATTTATTTTTCTATTCATTCTGAATTTTGACGTATTCATTCGGCTGATTCTTTCCTAATTGGTTAATTTTAGTCCTTATTTCGCGTTTTAGATTGTTTCTTACTTATTTCTTTTAATTTTTATTAATATTCTTATTTTATTCGGTTATTTATTTTATTGATTCTGTCGGTTTATTTAGTCATTTACAAAGTCATCATCAAAATCAAATAATTTATCCTATCATTTGATTATTGTAAAAACTCTAATTATATTAACCTAACTATCATTAAAAATAAATTTTTATTTAAAATTTAAAAACGAAGTCAATAAAAAATGCTTTTTATTAAAGACTCCCTTTTGTATTGAAAATCCCAGGACCATTGAGACCCACCTTAATTTACTTGGAAAAATCTTGCTTTTTTAGTGTAGACCCCTTTTTGTATTGAAAATATCCTGAGACCTTAAATTACTATGGGTTTTTTATCGAAAATTGAAATTTGTATTGAAAATTCCAGGACAAAGGAGACCCCTCACTATAGTCAGAAAAATCCTTGACTTTTTTATTGAAGAGCACCTTTTGTATTTAAATTCTCAGGTTCCATCGAGAGCTCCTCACTAGTTAGAAAATTCTATACTTTTTTTATTGAAGACCACCTTTTTCTATTCAAAATATCCTCAGACCTTAAATTACCACGCATTTTTATTAAAGACTGATTTTGTATTGAAAAAAATTACAGAACAGCAATTACATAATCAAAAAGCAAAAAAACGAGTTGCAACAATTTTTTACTTGTACTTGTTGCAGGGGTACTTTGTGCAGGGAGCTACTAAGTACCTACTATAGACTATTAAGAAATTGTTATTTTAATAAATATTACGAACAATTTTTGTTATGATTGAAAAGTAAAGGAATTTAATTTTGAAAAATTTAATTATCATTACGACATATTATACTAATTCCATGATAACTGATAAAAAATTTACCGATATATAACTACAGTAATGACAAATGAAAATGAACTTCTCGAATACAGAATTTTGAGTTCTCACAAAATGAATTTATTATTCACTCATATGCTTACATTGGAGAATAGGGTATTGTGACATGCATTATACGATAGTCATGTCACATCCATGATTTCTTTGTCGGTTAATTGAGAAAAGATCAGTATGATTTTTTCCTTGTGTTTGGAATTGATTAACAAAATTTCTGTAATAATTTAAACGCAAATAACCGTATTTTTTAGTCGTTGTATATCTTGTACAGTTTACATTAGTCCAATTTCTATTATACACCATAGTGCAATATTAACCCTTTGGACGCGTAAAGCGACTATAGTCGCCCGAATTTAATTTAATAAATTAACCGCGTTGAAAGGGTTAATATATTATTTATATTAAATTGCTTTTTATTTTAATCATGTATGTCAGGAAATATTTCACCAATAAATAAAAGAAATATAAGTTACGTCACTCCATATAAAATTCGTAATCACTCTGTATCGTTAGAAGTTTATTAAGTTATAATTTGCTACTACTATTTCATAAGTAAATTCTTTGAAATGTTGATTTGGAAATCAATCTTCTCTTAATTTTTTTTGTTTTAATCTAGTGGGTAATTAGGCAAATGATACGACCTACATAGTATGTAAAAAGCACTACGAATACTCAAATTAATTTGAAAGCACTGAATAAAACAAAAGAATAAAATAGAAATAAAATTAATAAAAAAATAATAAATTGATAAACTGCAAGCAGATGCACACGAAACACATTTTAAAGCATAGAAATAAATAGATCGCTGAAAAAGACACAGAAAATAGCAAAAAAATACTGTCTTATGAAAAGGCTATCCTTCGATCAATCAAAATAAAAAAAAGAATTAAAATAAAAAACAACAAATTTAAACAAAATAAAGAAATTGGTTAATCAAAATGATTGGAATTTCAGATCAAAAAATAGAAATAAAACACGATCTGAAACACACACGATCGATCCTGATTGGTCGATGGCATGCACGACAAACTATGTAAAGGGCCGTCTCAGTAGTTACATTACCCTTTTTACTTTAGAAAATCTAGTTAGAATTTTTTTTTGTTCTTCAAAAATCTAGTCTAAACAATTCAGTAACTTCAATTACTTATTCTATTTATCTTTCAACGACTATCTATAGTTAACTTTTCTACGAATTTCCATCATATCACTTCGGAAGCATAATTTATTATTTTCAACATTGCAATTTCCTGCTTATAATTGTATAATTCAAAAAATAGTTTATTTTATCATCGGTCATTTGGATCATTTTGGTATCACAATTATCGACATCAATTGTAATTTATAGTTTGTAGCTTGGAACCGAATTATTATACTCATAGTAAGCGTGGTTTGATATTTTATTTTTCATGTTATTTCATGTAATTAATAATGTTATGTGATAACTATTGTAGTTAATATTTATTAAAATTTGTTCAAAGTGTCGTTCTTCCTCCTAAATCTAATATCTGTCTAACAGTTTTAATTCATTAAATTTTATATTAGTATAATATTAAGAACTCATTAAATCTTATATTTGTATGATCATGCTAACTCATTAAATTTTACAATTACCGATATTTTTAGCAGGGCTAGTGTTGAGATTTCCAGGGTGTTGGGAAAGGTGACCCGCGTAATTGATAAAGTCGGGATCAATGAGTTGGAGATCGTCACCATGGAGAATAAATAACTAGTAGACATAAGCCCTTCTAACGACACTCAAGAACCCGCATGGAACTTAAAGTGGAGTAGTTATAAGATAGTAGCTCATCTGCCCTTTATTTTTCACTGACAGTGGCCAGTACCAACATGACGGTTGTCATGTGTACATTGGTCCAGATCTTTATAAATCATGAGCGTTGAACTGAGTCAACAATCAACTATGAGTTTTAGTTTTGTTTACTCAAACGCCAAAAGAAATATTGATGTAAACTATTTCATGATAAAAATTTCTTTATAAATGTTGTTCTTTTATAATTCGCTGAAAAACACTAAATAATTTTATGTTTGGAAATAAGAAAAAGCCGAAACAAATCAAGAATTCAGAAATTATTTATTCACAGTATGATTATTTCAACAGTTGTCTTTAAACAAGATTTTGTGATTGTAAATCTGTATCGGCGACAATGTATAATTCTCCGTCAACCTCATCAATTACCAGTACAGTAAAGTCCCGTTTACCCGAAATCTGACTAACCGGAATTCGGTTTATCCTGACAAAATTTTAATTTTTTAAGTTACATTTTAACTCAGCCCATTAAATGATTACTTTCCAAAATTGTAAATATATATATTGATTAAAAAAGTAATATCTCTTGCCCATTTAAAATTTTACTTTGACTCAGCCCCATAGGTATCGAAAAAGAAAAGGGCACTATTACAATTGAAGAGAAATTATATACAGTTAATCGGCTAGAAAATAAAGACTCAATAAGCATTTTGTGTCAAGAGTATCAACAATAGACAATTTACGAAAGAATCGAAGATCGCGCTAGCGAACAGGTTCATGAGGCAAAATATTCTGAACCAGATGATGTTTGATATATAAGATTTATGTAGAAAAGATTATGTACAGTTCCGATCGAGTGGTGTAAGCATTTAAACTTCACAATGAGTTATTGATAGGTGATTTTTTCTACAAGTTGGTGATTAGATAGGTTGAAATAGGCATGATGTAATTAATGATCGTATTTTTGGTAAAAACTTTCAGCAGATGAAAATTCAGCAAGTCGATTTGCTAACAAGTGGAAATGTGTAGCGTGTTAGATATTATAATATGGATGAAACAGAAGTTAATTTTAAAATGCTGTCAACTATAAATTAGTACCAACTTCAAAGCACAATCTTTACGGATAGAAATCAAATAAAGAAAAAATAACCGTATGTTTATGTTCCAATGCGTCTGGAAAACATAAACTGCCACCGTTTTCCATTGAAAAATATGTGAGATCACGTTTCAAAAATATTAATGTGAAAAGTATTCCTGTTAATTTCGTTCTCAAAAATAAAAAAATCGAGCCACTCGTAATTCAAAACGAGTTCGAATTACACGCTCTAGTCACCGAAATTGAGCTGGAGATTAGGATATTAGGAATTTTAGTAATGTTTTTCTGTAACAAGATGTTAGTAAAGTGTTCACAGTACCAGAAAGTAGAAAGGAACGATTCTAACGTAAGTCCTTCTATCAGCCGTATGGGACCCGCAAGAAATATTATATGTGAGTAGTGTTAAGACAGACCCTCATCTGCCCTTTAATTTTTCGCCGACGTTGAGCAGTACCAATCTGATCGTCGCCAGGGCTCTCTGTTCGGTATAGAAAAAAACATGTACGCTTATAGACTGAACCCCATTTTCAATCTTTGCTAGACCAAGCGCCAACACTGTTCATAGAAGGCGTGTGTAGAGCTTTGTGCTAGTTGGAACAAACAATATAGTATCTGATGAAATGAATATTTAAAATAATTACGAAATAAAAAATGGACCTAAAAACAGGAGGAAAATACTCAGTAACACAACTTTATAAACCTAACCTATATAATTTAAAAAGAATGTTGAATTTGTTAATAAAATTATAGTTAATTTATAATTTATTAATATATAATCTTTAATAATCCCAATTCTATTGTTATTATTAAATTTTTATTGCTATATAATAAATCATAATTAAGGAAAATAACCTAAATAACCAAGAAATCTATATAAATCAAATCTATAACTAATCAAAGCTAGACGTTATTATAATTGTACTTATAATAATTTTTCATCACCAATTTATCATCAAAAATTATAAAATATTTATGTCCCCAACTTTTTTATGAATAACAAGATATTTAATTATTTATTGCATAGTTTTCTTATTTACTTCCATCTATACGTTCAGCTTTGAAAATAGAATTTTTTACTAATTACTTAATTAGAGCAAGCACAACTATTGATATTTAGAACAATATAGTATCATGATGGAGATCGAACAACAAAAGTCATCAACTGAAAAACGGTAACTTTCATAAAGATAGCAAACAAATAATTGTAAATACTCTGTACGTACAGTAAGTTTTGTAAGAGAAAAGTTTGCTGCTGAATTAGAGGAACAAAAAAATTCATATCGAAGTAGTCGAGGAAAGGACGGAGGGTGTAAAAGCAAATCAAATAGAGATTACATTAAAGTGTTTGAATCGGTTAATTGAGAAACTACAAATAAACTTTTAACAACCCATTTTTACAAAAATCATGGATAAAAACAAGACATCCGCTATTTCCTATCACAAATAATAACGAACAATCCTGTGAAAAAAACAGTGATATAATAAGGCTGTAAAAGCAAATAGGATATATTATATGTAATTAAATTTATGAGATGACTAGAGAATATAACTAGTGAGGTTTCTCTGCAGTCGAGAAATGATTTATGTAGATGTTGCTCTCTTATATCAACTTGATAGATCTCAATTAGCAATATTTGTAAGTATGATATTCAGTGACGTTAATGTATGATACTTTCTAAAAATGTATTCCATTGAAGCCCCAGACTACAGGAGAAGACATTTACTCTGCCACAATAATTTTTTCATATCTGGGAATGTAAATATTGAAAAAATTGTGATTATTGCTACAAATGGTCAGCCAACTGTTTGGAGACAAATAGGTTGCATTGTTTTATGTCAAAAAGTTAAAGATTTTACACTTTTCTCTTTCATGCCATTGGGCTATTCATTAGCAGCCACTGTACCAAATTTATAAAATTCGACGAAGTTATGAAAATAATAAATCAAGTACGGGCTCATTCTCTGCAGAACAGAAATTTCAATAATGTTTGTGATGCTTTTGAATAAAAATTAATTTAACTTCAAGACTCAAAACTGATTGTAATTATTTAAACTACTCTATTTTTAATTAATTTATCATATTCAGCAAATATGATTCAGTGTCTTAACCTGTACTGATCACATCTTAATAATATTATAATCAATTTTAGTATATTAAATTTCACTATTATTAATGCAATATCGAAATTTATAAATTATAATTGCTATATTAAAATATTTATGGTATTATTTAAAAACTATATTTGTTTATACAATTTCTTTTTCTAAAAATTTTCATTTCTTTTCAATGTCAAAAAACCAAATTCCGTTTTATATATTTCGTAAAATTGGTTTATTAAAGATTACAATTTATGACCTCCATTCTATAAAATCCCAAATTGTGGAAGCATTAATCAGATGAATGATTTGTTATTTGTTAAACTATAAAATCAGTCAATTAACAGCTTATTAAAAGTTTTAGTTTATTATATTTATTTGTGTTTTAGTTATGACAGCACAATCAAATGTAAAAATATTGGTGTTGCATTACGATATAATCCGAAGAAAACTAAAAGGTCAACATTAACAAATCATTGGAAGAATTATGTGATGCATTTCATGTGAATAAAGATTATGCCTCTGATATAGGGAGATTTTTACCTATAAGTACGCTAATGGACCATGTACAAAAAGAATGAAGATATTGTTGAAGGTGCTTTCTATTTGTAGTAGAAAGCATCCACAAGCAAAGATCTAGTAGCATATCATGAACGTCTGAAGAAGCAAAAATTCCAATAGTGTTTACAGATAAATTGATATTTGTCATCAAAGGTACATGCCAGTTGTTAACTGAAATATCGCCAGTGTAAATATCGACATTGATTAGAATTTATTTAAATTACATTATTTCAATTATTAACACCTCGGATGATGCTTCAAGAAATAAGCAGCCATTAATCAATAGATGCAATCCTCCGAATTTAATGATAATTATACGAATTCCCAAACTTGTTAATACATTTGTCTTTGATTAATTATGAAATATCTGTACAATTGTAATGCACAAAGGAATATAACTACTTATTTTAGAAAGACATTAGATGATTCATTACTTTATTATTTTATTATCCTTTATTACAGTTTTTACATCTTATGATATTAATTGCCTTTTAAAATCCAAAGTATATGTTAACACGTGGAACGTCGTGCGAATCGTATACGATGCACAATACATTTATTTTTTACCGTTGCAGCGTTCAACGTGTTAATATTCCAAAATCTTGCAATACTATAAGAAAATAATAGTGGAATACGCACAAAACATTTGTCGGCAACATGAATTAATGGTTATAATCGCGAACGAAGAAAATGGAGAGTTCTGACTTTTTGTGACAAGTGGGAGAGGGGTGGGGTGTCAAAAAACGGAAAAAATCGCGTGACGTCATTTATGGACGGCCCTTGATAAATATGTTTTCAATTTTTGAAATAGATAATAAGAAATTAAGTTTCACTTTTTTTAATCCAACTACCTCGAGATCTACCCATGGCCAAATAATTTGGTGTCGCGACATTTTGACCCCAGCGACATTTTGACCCCAGCGACATTTTGACCCCAGCGACATTTTGACCCTAACGACATTTTGACCCCACCGACATATATTTGATTATCTAATAAAAAAATTTAAATAAACTTTATTGATTTTAATTATCCTTAATGAAAATATTCTATTTGAACAATAAATATCCAAAAATCTTTTATCAAGGTTTTTCCTATAAATATAAGAAGGAATCTTCAACTTCAATATACTGGATATGTACAGATAGTGGATGTAATGGAATAATAATAATAATAATAATAATAATAATAATAATAATAATAATAATAATAATAATAATAATAATAATAATAATAATAATAATAATACAATGTTGATTTGTTTAAAAATACCCTTGCGACATGTTGAATATGACCAGTACCTTGTGAGCATTACCTCTAGGGGGACAAAATATTTTGTCGGATAGACTCGGAGTATATAGATTAATACTAATAATAATAATAATAATAATAATAATAATAATAATAATAATAATAATAATAATAATAATAATCAAATATATGTCGTTGGGGTCAAAATGTCGCTGGGGTCAAAATGTCGCGGCACCAAATAATTTAGATCTTCAATTAATATAACTTCACTTTATTTCACTTGAATTCAAAATCGAAACTAAAATATTCAATCAAATTTATGTTTCTCGATTTAATTATGTACCATAAATCTGTATTTCATATATTTATTAATATATAATTATTATAAATCAATTAATATATAAATATTTACATATACTTCGGAGACAAAAAGAAAAAAACTCCTAAAGAAATTTTACTTCACCAGTTCCTACTTAAAACATATTTTTTTAATTTGCACAATTTCTTTTTCAGAATTTAAGATTTTTAGTTTGTAGTGAACGATCGACCGAAATTCGTGTCGCGATCGCCTGGTTATACAGGCCTGCTATAGATGAATGGACGTCCAAAAGAAATCGCCGATATATGAATGTCGCCGCATATAACAAGCGTGAAATCTGGAATCTGGGCCTCGCAAAAAATTCTGACGAAATATTGAGAAATTACAAAAATTTGATTTTAATTATGACGATACTGTATGCGTAACTACAGATGGTGCATCTGTAATGAAAAATTATGGTCACATTACCTATTATTCATCAGTTGTGTTTTACCCAAGGTATCCAGTTCTGTAAGGAAAAAATGAAAATCATGGTGATTTGAAGAAACCAATGATTCTTCTGATGACGATGATAGAATAGAAAATGATGAAAGTTTAGGTGTCTTATACTATCATGCCCGAAAATGATACAGAAGATACATATATTAATGTTTTATTATGTAAAATTAGAAAAATCGTAAAAATGTTTAGAAAAACTGCTGCAAAAAATGAAGAAATACTTCAAAAGCATGTTATTAAGGAATTTGGCTATGAAAAACTATTAATTATGAATTCTAGACCACGTTGAAATAGCTTATTGGAAAAGTTAGAGATTTTACGAAATGAAAAATTGTATAAGAAAAAATTTAATTGATTTAGAAAGTGATATTAATTTGTGGGGAAGTGACATAATTTATTACAAATTATAATATGTTCTTTACTTCATATAAAAATTGCAGTAGAAACAATTTGCTGCAATGATGCCACTTTAAATACAGCAGATATAACTAAGAAATTTATGTTGGATGAATTATCAATGCAATATAGTTTTCTAAATAACAACCTAAAAGAAGAACTAATTAAAAGGATTAATGAGAGGAAAACTAAATATTCCGATGTATTGCAGATTTTACGCAACATGAAAGAATATTTTGATGACAAAAAAATAATTCATTTAACAAGAACTGAAATAACTAAATTAATCGTGGAGATGGTAGAGAGCGCAAGGATATGCCACAAAAACACTTATTGGCGAAGAATCAGAAGGAATGGGAAGCGTAAACGAATGAAATGTCTTATAAAAATTATGGCAAGGAACAATCTTCAAAAGAAAAACTATTTTCGACTATTAAAGAAAAATCGATACTAGCAGAAAATTCTGGTAGTATTACGGATATCGATATAACATGTAATGCGGCAAAAACACGTAAAAGCAGAAATGATACCCCTTGCATTAAATGATATGTGGGAAACATATTTTGATGAAGCTTATAATCATCTTTTATCGATAAAACCTACATCAGTATGCTCAAAAAGACCATTTTCATCGGTTGGACTGTTTAGTTCTAAAATAAGTTTATTGAAAGATGAAACTCTTGATAACTTATGTTTTCTTAAAGCTTTTTTTAATAAAGAAAAATTAAATTGATTAAATATTTTAAACAGTATAAATTTTGTTAGATTTTTTACCATTAAATACTATAAATTATTACATATTTAGTTTATTGAATATTTTTCCAATTCATATGGTATTTTTAACGGGACACAATGAAAAGTTAAATATAAGTATTAATTAGAAACATGTTAATATTATATTTAATATTCATATAATTTGATAACATTATTCATTATGCTTAAAATATTAATCTTCATAATATGCAGGCATCACTCGTATAACATTGTTAATTCGTTACGTGCTATATCGAAACCGTGTTATACGAAACCTTGAAATAATATAAATAAAGTCAATGTGTACCGTGTAGAGCATCCAATCCCGGGATCCCGGGATTACCGGCTTATTTGTGGCACCAGAATCCCGGTGCTGAGAATCTTCGAATCCCGGGATTTCGGAACTGACTACTTGTATGTGAAATTATGCGAAAATATTCAAAATAAACTCAAGTGTTGTCAAATTCAGTACCGAAAAAAATTTAAAAACTGAACCAGAATTATTAAATGAGCTATTAGTAATATTAGTAATAATAGCCTATTACCATTGATAACAAAAGTAAGAAGTATCGTCAGATTGTTCCGACACTCACCAACTAAAAATGACGATATTCTTCAAAAATATATCAAAGCAGAGTTTGGTAGAGAAAAATCGTTGTTAATTGACATAAAAACTCGCTGGAACAGTCTTTATGTTATGCTAGAACGTTTTTTTTTGAAGTAAAAAATCCTGTACTGAAATCATTGATTGATATCAAATCACCGTTATCGTTCAATGAAGAAGAAATGGACTTGATTAAGAATTTGCTGTCAACACTAGAGCCAGTTAAATTAGCTGTTGAAGCATTATGCCGTCGTGATTCAACACTTTTGACAGCAGATGCAACTATTTCTTTTCTAATCAATAATTTGGGCAACAACTATACTGCCCGACACTATTTTTAGCACAGTAAGAATTCTTAGGTTTTTTAAAAATTAAAATACGACGCAATTTTTAGCACACTTTAAAGATTTTTAAGTATTAATAATTTTAACCTATTTTTTTATACTACTTTATATGATTTTAATGTTTATAATAATTTTAGAATTGATTATGAGATCTCCATTTTTAAAGAAAGTTGCTATAAAGATGAAACAGGAAGGTAACAGTTATGGTGCAATTGGCACCATTTTGGGCATGTCTAGATATGCTGTTAAGAATTTAGTCACCTACAAATATGTGTTACATAAACGCAAACGTGGAAACAGAAGAAAAATAAGTAATGTGCGTAATATTCGGCAATGTCATGGAGGTGGAATTATGGTCTGGCTGATGATCCTTCCTAACGGACTTCTATCTTTCCACATGATAACTGGCAAATTTAAGTCGACCGATTACATTACCCTGTTGAAGACCTTTGCTGTGCCAATAATGAAAGTTAACCTAAAGAGGAATTTTTACTTCCAGCAAGACAATTGCACAGTACACAAAGCACGGATTGTCCAAGATTATCTGAAATCAAGTAATATATCAACGATTACATGGCCGTCACGAAGTCCAGACTTGAACATAGTTGAGGATGTCTGGAAGATGATTTCAGATATGGTTTATGACGGACCGCAGTTCTTAAACATAGCTGTTTTAGAAAAAAAAATTACGGATGTCATATCTCTTATCAACTGTACCAGGCGACATAAAATTTTGGATTTCTATGCATCAATAAGATTGAGACTGTGTAAAGTTCTGAGTAATCACGGAAATTTGTATAATTGTTAAGTATTAGTGTGTTAAAATAAAGTGTTAGTATAAAGTGTGCTAAAAATTGTGTCGTATTTTAATTTTTAAAAAACCTAAGAATTCAAATATTATTTAAACAAAAAATAATATATGTCTAAGTAGTGATAATTATTAAAAGTATTACTATATTAATTACAATCATACAAAATTTATTTCATTTATTACATTATTCATGATTTTGTAACGAAATTTCTTACTGTGCTAAAAATAGTGTCGGGCAGTATATTTAGCTCTTCATCTCAAAGAAGCAATAATCCGTCGTTTAAACGAGCGTCGAACCAACTTATCTAATTTGCTACAATATTTGCAGAAAGGAAATCAAGTTTACGACGACTTTGATTTAGACTTGTGTTTAAACTTTAAACAGCTAACAAAAACTCAGATTATTAACTTAATTTTTGGGTTGGTTAATCGTATGTCCAAACCGTTTACCAGCGAATACCGCAGGAATGCGAATCAGACAAAGAAATTGAAATAACTGTAGATGAAGAAGCATTGGTGTCTCTACAAGAAAAACTGGACAGAGCAATTAGTCAAGAAACTAATTCCAAAATTTTACCAAAAACGACAAAAACCGCAAACGATATAGTAAGTATTGTCAAAAAAGAGCTGGCAGTTTTCGAGGCAGAAGGTTGTCGCGGATCCATTATCGAAAAAACTTACAACTACTTGAATTCTGTACCGCCTACCAGCGTAGAATCGGAGCGAGTTTTTTCCGGATGTTCAATAGTTGCAACTAAAATTCGATCATCATTAAATGATGAAAGCTTGGATATATTGTGCTTTCTTTGATCATATTTTAAACTTGCCAACAACTGAATTTATTAATCATTTTCTATTTCTACTGAATTCTATTCATTTTTGTATTTAATTTTTATTTTTTGTTTGATTTACTATAAAAATTTTTTTTATATATCCATTTTTCTTTTAATATATTTCAGTTTTAGATTTCCCTTCAGTCCCGGTGCCAGTACCAGGAACCCGGTACTGAAAAAATCTAGTACCGAAATCCCGGGATCAAAAAAATTGACCGGTATTGGATGCTCTAGTACCGTGTTATATCAAAATCAAAGTTTAAGCTGTACTTCATAAATGAAAAAGTAAGTTAACTTCTTCAAGTTTTAAATTATTATAAAACAAATAGAAACAGCTAATTACGATCACAAAATTAATTTTCATCATCGCTCTCATCAAAATATACAGTTAATCTAATTTTTTCTCAAGGTTGGTTGAAACTTTTTTTCTCCACTAGTTTTTTCTCCATCATTACAAATGTTATCTGACGTATTTGAAATTATCTGCCTATTTCGATCTTGCAATTCTTTCAGAATTTCTCTATAAACAGCTAAAGAACTTTGTAATTTTCTTTAAAATTTTCCGCTTCTTACTACTAAAAGATCTTTTCAACGAAAAAAATTTCTAAATTTTCAGTTAAAGCTATTCCTTCTTGCAGATCAATTAAATATAAATCAAAAACCGTTGTAATATTACAATTTTTTTCAGAATAATCGGCATATTTAAAAGTGGATATGTTTAGTAGTTCAATTGGTTCTTCCGCATACAAAGTTTGTTCTTCAAAAGTGTTCCAAAACATCATCAACGTTCATATCTGAAAATTCGTCCCCTTTAAAATTAGAAGCAACAGATATTATTTTGTCAAATTCTACTGTCTCAAATGGGACAAAGTTTCGTCTCTTGACAATTTGGGGAAACAAAAGTTTCCAACTAGGGTTGCCACCTCTCCGGGTTTCAGTGAGTTATCTCTGGACTCTGGGTTTAAATATTATTTCTATGGGCGACGAAAGTAAAATTGAACATGCACAAAATTATGTCAACTCCATCTTGCGGCAGCCGTTACAACTAACACTCTTTCGCGCCAAAATATCGCTACTGCGGTGACGATCGACGCGCACTTTCGATTGCACCGTTCATATTAGCACGACGGTCAGTGCTACATTGATGATAGTCTAGTCTAGTTTGATAATCTGTGTTCCGTGTTGATTGGTGATAAATGGTAAGTTATATTGATAGTTACTTTACACGTAATTAAATTGATGCTGCTTTAATAGGCTCATAGAAATTTTATTCAATTAATTATAGTGCATAGACCAGTGCAAGAGAAAAAGGATCACTACACCCTTTACGATAGCCCATAAACCCAGAGGCTCGTCAGGTCATTAGTAGTCCTTATGGTAGGGCTTTCTTTTTGTTGACAGTCACCCGCATAATCGCAGTATTAATGTCGCCTGCGCTGGCTTTTTGTGGCCAATTTTAAATAACTATGCGCAGTTTCAAGAAATGCGAATATAGTGAAAGTATTGACAGGATAAGAGTCCAGGATTAAAAGATCAGCCCCACACGTAAACCCCGGGAGTAATTTAAAAAATACTAAAAGTAAGTTTAGAATTTCAGTTATCTTTATTTAGATTTCAACCATAGATCAATTTTTTCCTATTTAACTCAAATTTTTACCACTGGCCTTTCAAAGTTTTATTTTAATTAATTTTAACATGTTTGTTGATTGTAATCTCATAGTTTTTATTTTAAATTAATTTTATTGGATAATTTAATTTTACTTTTAAAATAATAAGTAGGTGAAAAACAAAGAATTCTAATTTTATTCTAAAATTTTGATAGAAAAGTTATGCATTTTGATAATTGAAGATTTTAAAAGTTATCTTTTATAAGCTATTTCTAAACACCTTATTAAATTTGGCATTTTAGTCAGCATTTTGTTGACATTCTGTGATTTTGCGTGATGTTCGTGATAATAGCTGGTTTTGTTTTTGATAGGTTCATTATGTGGAGTATGAAAATTGTATGCGTTTTCTCCGTCAGTTGCGTCACATGTTATGCAAGTGACTTTAAATAATCATTTTTGAAAAACAAAGATCTAGTTCTAGAGATGTAAAATCAATCACGATGTAATTTATTATTTTTAATATCAAAATCAGCATTATATATAGAAATTTTTTTTTGAAATTTAACCTCTTAAGTGGTTTATTTCGTCAAACGAGATGCGCTCCTCTGCGGCGAGTTTTATTATCCGCTAGCTTATATATACGTCTTGGGCATAGTGTTACAGAAAATAAAATAATATCTAATTGGATGATATTTATTAAGATATGTTAACAAAAGTAATATTTATGATATATTTTTAACATATTTTGTCAATTGTTGATGACGTATATATCCGTCATAGCCACTTAAGAGGTTAAAAGGGTTGATCATTTAGTAATCATTTATTAATTAAAATAGTTTTAGTTGGATTTTTAGGATATGATAATTTAGTTTATAGTGTTTGCAATTCGGGAATCCGGATAACTGGGTATTTAGCACATTTTCGAGTATTTAAAACCCGGACAATTTGGTCGAATACCCGAATAGTAAATTTGGTATTTTTCAATACAATTTATAAAGCAAGTTTTCAATGAAATTAACCACATTCAGTTCACTAAAATATCCCAAAATTAATGACTCTTTTTTCGAATTTTAATTATTCTTTGCGTTAGTAGTCGACAGATAACATTATTTTAACCATAAAAATTAAACTGCCCTCTAACCAATTCGAGTCAAAAGCGAATTGAGAAACCTGTTAACACAAAATCTCTAAAGAGACGTTTACTGAAACTTAGCCGCCTCGGAATTAGAATCAAAACGAAGTGTTTGTTTATGTGTTAGTGACTTCGAAAACATCCGTAAAAGCGAATTGTTTACGAAATGTATTTTATGTAACGTTTTCAATGAATGGAATTTTAGGTTATATTTAAGATTCTAAATCATGTTTAAAAAATAAAGAAAGCAAATATATTTTAGTTTTATTTATTTAATTATTATTATGATAAATAATAATCTTTTAATTACCAAAATAAGCAAAAATTCAGTGAAAATCTCTGTATGTTAGTTTAAAATAAAAGTTCAATATTCGGAACTAGTAAACAAATTAAGGAAGCACCTCCAGTGAAAAGGCAAAATTAAATGATGAAAAAAACCAATGTCAATACTGTCATTTGTACATAGAGAATAAAGAATCGTGGTTTGAATTTCATTCAATACGATTGGAAAAGTGAAGCAATTTCTTGGTTTGTTATTAATCGGAATTATAATTTCAACTTGTGTAAATTCTATACAAAAAAAATGGGGTATTAATTTGCCTTATATAAAAGGTAAATTGTTTGGAATTCGTTCCATCTTGAACGGGAAATTACTATTACGATTAATATTATTACTTATAATTATTAGTAATGACAGTAGTCTCTGGGGTAGCTTATATTTTCTGATATTGCTTGATTTTCTGATATTAAGAATGTTGTGTAAAACTACCCCCAATAGGCGGTAATAATCGGTGTCATAATGGTATTTCTTCATATAAATGTTGATTCCAGTGGTAAAGGGAGTTCTGTAAAATTTTGTGTTGTTTTTCTTTGCTATAATGTTGAAGTGGGGAAAATTTTGCGGTGATAAAGGAGTAATTGATTATGGAATCTCGAGATCTTGACCAATATTTCGAATACCGGAAAAGACGTAAGTCCTTCTATCGGCAGTCGAAAAGTGGGAAAGTCGAGTTAGGGTGAAGGAGTAGTCCTAAGGTAGGGGCTCACCTGCTTCATCGTAGTTCGCCGGGATGGCACAGTACCAACATGATGTAAATCATGTGTGTCATGTTGTGGAAATAATCGTGTGGGTTTTGGTCAGCGGTCCGCAGAATATGCTGTAAAGTCATTCTTTTCGGACTATCATCCCCTAGTAATTAGTAACCTCTTGTTGACCCTACCGACTACCCAACAGTATAATGATATCCATAATAATGCCGATCACCTGTATCACCTCTTCATCCCGTGTCCTGCTTAGGCGATCATCCCTCTTCACCTCAAGTGGCCGCTCCAGACAAAACTGAAAAATCGCAGAACAAGTTCTCTTCAAATTTCCAATTCCGTTGCGAAATGAGGAAACTCAACAAGCACTACTGGAACAAATTCAAGGCAGACCCGAGTCATAAAAACCGCGTTCGGGACCTTAACACCGCTCTTTCTCTTTAAACAGACCTGCCTCAGGATCCGGCTCTCTTGTCAATGCTCCTGCGATATCGTGCAACGACACTCTGTATCTTACACCTGCTCTTTCACCCCCTCTTCTGCCTGCAACCATTACGGCTAGTGCAGCCACCGAAGTCATCTCACCCCAAATTGTTCAAAAACTCATCCATACTCCAATTTTATCTCCTAACACAGATACAACTAACAACAAGCATATAACACCACAAACTCAAACTTCACAGACCCCCTCCTGAACACAGGCCTCTTCCCAGAACTCCGACATCACTCATGACAACAATACACCACCGCGCAAAGTGACCATGGCCAACTTCTTTCTAACAATCAAACGACACAACCAAGCCACAGTCAACATATATTCGTCACCAACTGACAGGACAAGCAATAACACCCCGCCCCAATTTCATCAACCCGAACACTAACATGATGGCTCGGACCACCTCTTTTCTCTACCGCGACACATCTCGGACTCAGACAGAATTGAATCGAACTCACCTGATAGCTCTATGTCCACTGTGAACCCTCAACAAATAAAGAAACTTCATCACAAGTCAAAAAACGCCCATAGCCGCAGGTCATACTTTAACGATAAGCGTAATATCAATAACAGAATCGATAAAATGGAAAACGCCCTACATAAAATTGCCCACCATCTCACTAAACTGGCCTCTGACAAATATGGCATGGACGCCACGCGCCTGTCCCCAACGCACCCAGCCTCTCCACATCTTACCAGTTCGTTAATGAAGACTCACGCGTCGACTGCTAGCAGTGCAGGCCCAAAAAGGGAAATGAAAGATTCACCATGAACCACGTCAAATTCAAAGACCTTTATAATCATGTTGACCACTTGACAACATGGCCATGGAAGAGATGATTTTACAACAATTAGGAAGAATTGTAGAATTAGTCAATAAGGTAGCGGAGCTCGAGCGAGACAGCAACGGCTATAAAGGAGCACTAGAACAAAGGAATATAGTGCTAGCCGGGAAAAAAGGAAGCTGAAAGATGAAAGAAAAATGTATGAGGAAAATATCAAGAACCTAGAAAAGGAGATAGAGAAATGGAAAAGCGGTGAAAATACAGAAGGACTAGAAAAACAAATTGAAGTGAGAGATGACGAAACTAGATACCCTACGTATCTCCTAGATGAAGAATTAAATATATCTAGGGCATTAAGGGATGAGGTACATGAGCTGAGAGCTCAATTACCGAGATATTACGTACCTCATGACCCTATTGCCATCCACCTCGGACCATCGGTAGAAAGCGATGAAGGTTACGGTGGACAAGAGGAGACATTCGTATAGATAAAGAAAACAGTTGGCGCGCTTACAAGTCAAAGGAGCTGGAAAAGGCCGGGTTCAAGCACTTTAATGTCAGCCAGAAGTAAAACTTCGTTGGATTTGGACACCGGCACTCACACCCATTTCATCGAACACATGTGGGGATCGGCCAAGTATCGCAACAAGAAACACCGAGGCACCGCACGTCATCATTTGGAGTCGTATTTGGCTGAGTTCGTGTTGCGCAAGCATGTTGCCAAAGAGGATGTTTTCGAGGCTTTGTTAGAAGCAATTGTGGCTTTCTTGCCTCCTGAGTCTCAGATGCAGTAGTTGAAATTGTTGAATTAATGTTTTCACCGAATTTTTAAATAATGAACTGGGGGTCCCGATAATGAACAAGTACCAATAAAATAATAATTCATAAACACTTGATAATACATAATACTCAAAAAAATAATATAATTAATTTTCTATAATATCGTTGCCAAAAAATTCATATAAATGGCGATACAAAAATCTTTACTTGATTTCTAAGTCTTGCAGAATTAATCTCCACGAGACTTTAATCATTTAATAAGACAGACAAAAGTCTTACACGAATTTTTTGCACGCATAACACAACATAATAACAATTTATATAACAAACACTATTTTGCCGAATTTCGAATTTGAGAAGATAACTGAACTTTTATAAGATATTGTTACACGTGTAAAAAGGAACTTGGTTTGAGAATAGCCACTTAAGTATACCATGAGCAGTCTGAACTACAATATCAACTGGGTATTGGTAGTTCACATACTGTTGTCGATTGGAAGTACTTCTGTCGTGAAGTAATGATAGAACATTTTTGCGTAATACGGAACGCATTGGAGGACCTGGGCTTGTGGTGGAAATCTATGAGAGCCTTTTAATTCGTAGAAAATATAACCTTGGTCGAGTTGTAGGTCATGTCTGGGTATTTGGTGGATATGATACAGAAACAAAATGTGGCTTTGCAGTTGTGGTTCCTAACCGATTATGTGAAACATTGTTGGGTGTTATCAGAGACAAAATTATACCCGGAACAACAATCGTAAGTGATCTCTGGGCTGCTTATTCAACACTTGGCTGCGAAGGTTTTATACATCTGACAGTTAACCACTCTATACATTTTGTTGACCCAATAACTTTTGCGACAACTAACCATGTGGAAAGTATGTGGTAAAAAATGAAACAAGCACATAAGTCTGGCTATGGTACTCATAGGACAATGCTGACTTCTTATTTAGTCGAATTTATGTGGCGTCAGAGATTTGGAATTTATTGAATGTGTAAAGGACGTTTATCATATATAATGATTATTACATTAATTCTTATTATTTTTTATTATATAATAATATATTTATTTAAATATTATTTAATAATTATTATTTATTTAAATATTATTTAAATAATAAACGGGGGGATTAAAGTGCATAAGTACCGCGATTGGCTTCCTCTCAATAAAAAACTCAATAAAAAACTTACTAAATATGAACTAAAGAAACGCTTTAGATGTCAAATTTTTCTGTGTCATAAAGATTCAAACCCCTCTTATGGTTTTAATATATGTAAAAACCTAGCTGTTGAAGTCATTTATGTTTGCTATCATTGTATCATAATGTATGTTTTCCGTTTTTTGCAATATGTTTGTATTTAGAAAATAAATTGTTATCTTTAATATTTTAATTAGGATAAATTTCGGCTAATATTTATGGGTGTTAAAATTACCTCAAACTTACTTAATGTATAGAAAGAGAACTCTGGATTAGTGTTAAAAAGATGTTGAACAATTAACATACCGTATACTCCTTTATATTTATTATGCAACCCAAAAAACAACTAACAAATTATATAATTATACATAATCTTGAGTAATCATATTGTAAGCGATTATATAAATATACAAAATTGTGCAATTACTTTGAGAATCTTTGGATGAGCGTCAATCGCCAATTGAAGATCCAGATCAAGACAAGTGGCCAGATGTCTCCGTCATCCTTGCGATAATTTGAAATTCGATCAGAAGCAATATGTTTGCCGTATCTATTTTGCTTATTTCCGAGCAATATCGTGTGTGCTAAATGACTAAATTAAAAAACTGTTATTCCATAATTCCTTGTTTCATACAATTAAACTCGCTAAAGCTACAATATACCCATATTTATTTAATATAAAATCCGATTACTGCTCTAATTAAAAGCAATTTATAAAAATGTATTTAAAATGATTGATTAATTCAATGAGCTTTGCTAGATATGATTTTTCATTGGCAAAGCCATTATTAGTAATCTATAAAATGAATTATGTGTCAAAGAATTTTCTAGAAATAAACAATAAATTACTTTGACAAAATCTAAATTAATTTTTAGCAAAATCCAAAGAAATTACTAATAAGTTGCAAACTTTGTATACATAAATTCAAAAGAGTTATTTATTGCTCTCATTTAAACAATTTCATAGTTTTTAAATGAGTATGATTTTCAAACTTTGCTTAATTTAATAAAGGTGTTTTCAATATATAATTTACAAAAAAATATTATAAATAATTTTTTGATATTTTTAAATTGTGCATTAAACTATTTATAATATATCAATAAGAATTCTGATGTTCCTGAAAATGAATTTTTAAAAATTCTTAAGTTATACATGATTGAACTCACTTTTCTTTATCTATTTATTATTAAATTAGAATATAGTCCAAAACTATATATAATTCAGATTTTTTAGCTTGAAATTTGCAAAAATTTATTAAAAGAAAATAAAATAGAGACAAAACAAAAATCAGAATGTAAACTTTTTCTTTTTAAATCATATTTGACTTTACAAACAACACGCAATAAATTCTACTGTGTCTTATTATATGTGCTAGGGAATCCGGACAAAAGACCGACATACAAAAAGCCGGCGTGAACAGAAGCAAACAAAAAGAACTTGTTTTATTTTAATAACAATCAAATAAATTGTTATATGGATTAAGTTATTATTTAATTCATGTATTATAATTTATAAGTTTTTTCTTGTAAAGAATTGGACGATTGTAAACATTAGACGATTTACACATTCCAGGTGATTATGTGAATGGCCGATTAAGGAACATAAATCGAAGAGAAGTGAGAGACCAATTACTTTTTCAGCCTCAGCTTTGGTCTGTATATGACACCGAAATAAACGGCATACCAAGAACTCAAAAGAAAGTAGAAGGGGTTGGCACATAATATGGTTGGAAAAATCCAAGAACAAATCCGCATCTCAGCTGAAATCGAATCCACATTTCTTGTGCAACTACGCCCTAAACGCTAAAAACAATGTGTAGATAAATACCAAAAATTGGCAACGATTGAAAATAATCGACATCAATGAACAACGTTAGAATTTTTGAGATTCTCAACGTTGCACTGGTGACTATCTATGACTATCAAATATGAAAACAAAGTCGGATTAGTGAATTATTTATTGTGAAATACGAGATATTACCAATACAGATTCCGTTAAGAAAATGATTCTACTGAAAAGATGGTGCGTGTTGTATAAGTGTTATATATTGTATACGCGAGTTATTTGCTTGTAAAACCTTGAACGTTTTTGTTATTTTCTGCTCTGGTTTAAAAACTAATAAGGATTTTCCCTTTTTAGCTTACAGTAGAAATGGTAAAATATTTTGGTGGCCACTACTGATTTTGGGTCGCTATTTATATTATTTTCATGAGCGTTAACATAAGGAAATTTATTTATTTATTTAAAACATATGTCCTTGTTAAAATTTAATCATGTTTTTCTTTATATATTTATTTAGCTTTATATTAAAATTATTCTTTGTTGAAATATAAAATTATGCTTTTATATATTTATTTAACTTTAAAAATATTTCCATTATTCTTTGTTAAAATAATGTTATTCTTTCATTATTTGCTCAAGCCGAGCTGTCGCAACATTCGTTTACTCGGGCCGAACTGTTATAATTTCTTCAAGTGTTGTTTTATTATTTTTATTGCTCTAACCGAGCTGTTGTTCGTTTACAAATATTATTCAATAGAAATTATTAAAATTATTTAACGAGATTTAATTTGAAAATTATTCTATTTTTTTTGACTAAATTTAATTTGTAAATTTATTTTTATATTTTGAAAAGAAAATTTTCCCTTTAAATTATATAATTAAGTGTACATAACACAAAATAAATAAACCATCAATGCATACGATATAAAAATGGTAATAATAAATTGTTCATCACATATTATATACAAGTTAACACGAGTTAATCAAATTGTTTATTGAATAGATTTGATATCGGGATTGAATTATATGGATTGGATTGTATTGTCTGCTTTTGCCATTTTTCTTTATCTGTTTTCCGCATAAATATTAACTGTATCTGTTAGCTCCTGTCCTATAATATTTTGTGAGTTCAAAATTTTCGATGACCCTGCCTCTGTCATCCAACAATAGTAAATAAATAAATTTAAAACATTTAAATGATGATGATATTCAGAGTTTCAGTCTAAAATGGAAAACAATGGATGTTCATTTGCAAGTCGATTAAAATTGTGATCAATAATTAATATTGTGTATAATAAAATTTAAATGAATTATAACCAGCGGCCCTCTGGGACAAAGACATACACCCACCCCGCCATTAAAAAAAATTTTCAAGGTCAAATTTTAAACAAAGGCATATGACTCATCAAGGTCATTGAAACAAAGCCCATTACTCATCCGATGACTCACGCAAGGTCGTATGACTCATCATATGAGTCATTCAAGGTCACATGACTCATTCAAAATCATTCTCAAGGTCAGTTGACTCATTCAAGGTCATTTTCTAGGTCATATGACTCTTTCAAGGTCATGTGAGTCACGCGATGAGTCATGCTAAATTTTTTAAAATTTAAATTCTCGGAGTTCCCGCCAATGAATTTTATTATTTAATAGCTCATTGGAAAGGTATTTGAATGGTGACTAATTGAGAAGGTCTATGGACGTTCAATAACCTTCAAAGGGTTAAAAACCTTTGATTTTTTTCAAAACCTTATATGTATATCAAACAAAAGGTATACTCTGAGTTTATCCGACAAGATATTTTGTCCCATTACGGGTATTGATCACAATGGTATTGGTTATATTCAACATCTCACAAAGGTATTATTATTACTATTATTATTATTATCATTATTATTATTACTTTATTATTATTATTATTATTATTATTATTATTATTATTATTATTATTATTATTATTATTATCATCATTATTATTATTATTAAAAATGATTAAACTTGAAAACTATCACAAGTTGTTATACACCAATAAAATTAAAAATGAACACATTGATAGTCTAGTTTTTTTTAGAAAATATATTTAATAATATTCATCGTAATCATCATCAGTTAATAATATATCATCTATATCAGGGATGGCCAACAAGTCGACCGCAAAGGCTTTAAAGGTAGCCCTCGATGCCAAAGTTGAACAATTTGTTCTAATTTAAATAAATGTTTGAAATTCTTAATTCTATAATTTAATCTTACAATAATAAATTATTTGTGAAACATACACATACTGTTTATATTTATCCTGATAAGATAAACAATGTAGTAATACTTAACGCGCTCTGTCGCGCTAGTTGGTAGCTGTGTAGCCGTGTGTCTCAACTTGCTTTTTCTCTGTAGCGAACATAGACAAGGCGCATATCAGTATCAGTGTGTGTTAGAGAGTTAGATAGTAAAGTGACAGTCAGTGATAGCGAACAGAAGTAAGTACGTTAGTTATTGTTTTAAATATTTCGTAATAATATCTTTAGTAGGTAAATTCTAAAATAATAACCCTATTATTTTAGAATGAATAATCCAAGTACAAGCCGAAAAAAACGTATCATTATCACAGTAGAAGGGAAGAAGATTATTTCTTTACTATGATGAAAGATAAATGTATCTGTTTTATTTGCAATGCAACAGTAGCTTTATCTAAGAAAGAAAACGTTAAAAGACATTAGTAGGTAGTTAGTAGCTCCCCGCAGCAATGACCACCGGGGGGGGGGGTTCTGCTGCAACTTTTTTTTGCTGCAACTCACATTTTTTGCTTTCAGGGATTTTTGGTCCAAATTTTTTTTTATCAGACTATAGTGAGGGGATCTCGATGGTCCTGGTACCATTTGTTATGTAATAAAATAATTTAAATTACATATCCTTCTCACTTATATTCCCCCAATTCTCAATATTCCACTAATTATTATCACTAATATCCCCCGATTTCCACTATTTAATCATTTGTATCCCCCCGATTTTTCCATTAATTATAACTCCCACCCTGATATTTAATCAATTATATTACATCGATTTTGATTAATTATTCCCCACAAATATTTCTTTGAAGATTTTTTTTTTTATTAAATTTATGAAATAATTTTAAATAAATTCAATTAATATATTTCCATTCTTATCAACCTTCTTCTTATCTATGCCCATTCAATGATCCATTAATGAATTACTCTACCAATTATTTTCACTCATTTGAATTTATCATCGAGTAATGAATAATTTCCTCACTTTAATGAAGATTCTTACCACCTTCATTGTTAATTTTATCAAAATTTAAAGAATATTTCGCTTTACATTGCTTACCACATTAGAATTTTTATCAAAATTTATGATAATTTTACTGATTCAATGATAAATTTGAATGAATTAATTAATATATACTCTGAGTTTATCCGACAAAATATTCTGTCCCCCTATGGGTATTGCTCACAAGGGTACTACTCACATTCAACATGTCGTAAGGGTACTGGTCGTAAGAGTATTTAATCCTTTTATTTGTTTGGCATTCATTGATAATTTTTAGAGTTGACGGTTTTATTCAAGTAAATATCATTTTTGTGAATTTCTATTATTTTTGCGGATTTCTATCATTTTGTGAATTTCTTTGATTTTTGTAAATTTCTATTATTTTTGCGGATTTCTATCATTTTTGTGAATTTCTATCATTTTTGTGAATTTCTATTATTTTTGCGGATTTCTATCATTTTTGTGAATTTCTTTGATTTTTGTAAATTTCTATTATTTTTGCGGATTTCTATCATTTTTGTGAATTTTTATCGTTTTTTGTGGATTTCCATGAATTTCCATAATTTTTTGTGAATATCAGTAATTTTTGTGGATTTCTAACATTTTTGTGAATTTCTAACATTTTTGTGAATTTCTTTGATTTTTGTGGATTTCTATTATTTTTGTGAATTTCATGTTTATTGAATGAATATTTAATAATTTAAAGTTAGTTCTAAGATAAATTTAATTAATTTCTTGATAATTGGATGTATTTTTAATTTTTAATGAGGTTAATAATTATAGTTTGTACAATAATCAAGTGGTAGGATAAATTTTTATGAGGATATTGAATAATTTTCTAAGAATTTCATGTTGACTGATAAATTTAATTGATAAATTTAATTAATTTCTTGATAATTAGTTGTATTTTATTGAATAGTTTTTAAATAAAAATTAATTTCATTGACAATTAGGTTAATAATTAAGTGATTTTTGATGACTTTGTAATGCATTTGAATAAATAATTTTTCAATAATTTTCTATGAATATTTACACATTGATGAACTTTAAAAAACATAACCTAAGAAACCAGTTAACTTTATCAATGACTTAAAATTTACTTGATAATTATTGTAGGATATACAGAAATTTAGTTTGCTGTTATTGCTTGAAAATGATTGGTTGAATCGATGAAGAATTATAATCAAACAATATATTTCATCTCCAGTATTTGATAGTAAATATTTGTAGAAAATTTTAGTGAATTTTGATCTTTTAGTGGGCTCTTATTATTTAGCTTCTAAATTATTTCAATGGAAGAATATTTGGTGTCTTTAACAGTTAATTAAAAGTCATATTTTTTGAAGAATTCTCTCTAAGGATTTTAAGACTGAATTGAATTAAAGGAGGATTCAAGTGGGTAGAATTGAAGGATATATTCGGTTAGATGTTTAAAAGGGTAGAAATATTTGGTGAGGGATCGGATAAGATGGGATATTGTCGGTTAGATTTAATGAGAGATCGGATGTGGGAAAATATGATCTTTTGAGGGGATATAGTCGGTTAAATTTAATGAGAGATCGGATAAGGTAGGAATATATCATTGTAAAGGAGATATAGTCGGTTAAATTTAATGAAGGATGGGTTAAGATGGGAATATATGATTTTTTGAGGGGATATAGTCGGTTAGATTTAATGAGAGATCGGATAAGGTGGGAATATATGATCTTTTAAGGGGATATAGTCGATTTAATTTAATGAAGGATGGGTTAAGATGGGAATATATCATTGTAAGGGAGATGTTGGTAAAATATCAATGTTTTAAGGGAAATGTCAATACATTAGTTATGAATCAATATTAATGTGAAATTATATCGTTTTATTAGGTTGTGATTAATTCATTGTATATTAATTTAGACTTATGTTTTATTAAGTAGGGTTAATGATCGATTTACTTGGTTTTGACAATGAAATCTTTACAGATAATTGGGATTGATATCAACTTTAATTTATTTTTATCTTTATTTAGGCGGAGAATGACAAAAGTTTAGAAATATGGACTTAAAACATCGACAACAACTAAATAAAATTGATCTTTATTGGGAGAAATCTTGATTTTAATTAGTAATTAAATCGGTTGAATATCGGTAAAATGATCATTTGAAGAAATATGGATAAATTTAATCTTTCTATGCAACTACTCAGTTATATTGTACAGTCAAATTTCAAGCAATATTTATTTTAAATTTCGAGTACAGTGATTAACAAAAATTTAATTATAACCGGTTTTATCATTAGATTTTATAAATTATTTAGAGTTAATGATTTTACCTGTTTTATAGGGAAATATTTGTGATAATAGGAATTAAAGTTAGAATTATAGTCATTTAAATGATTTTAAGGAATCATATTAGTCTGAGGGGAATATATGATCTTTTAAGGGTAATTATCATTAAAATATCAATCTTTAACGATAGAGTTATTTCAATGAAATTTGATGCTTTTTAGATGATATTTGTAATAATACGAATTAAGGGTTGAAATATAGTCATTTAAGGGATTTTAATGAATCTTGTTAGTTTGAGGTGAATATATGATCTTTAACAAGTACTTATCGATAAGATACTAATCTTTAAACATAGAGATATTTCAGGGAAATTTGATGCTTTTTAGATGTTTTTATTAGAGAATTCGCTTGAATATACCAATTATTGTTATTTAAATGAATTTACTGGTTTGTTAGTTTTCTAGTCTCTTTTGAAATTTAATGATAATTATTGTTACTGTAGATTGCTGACTTTGATAATTGTAATGAATTTATACTGATTTTTTGAATATATTGAGAAATCAGTCAATCAATTTGAGTACATGTATTACTTTAAAAAAAAATAATTAAAATTAATTTTATTTCAATTAATTTATTCAATCTAAATCAATTATCTACTAGATCTTATTTTAAAATTTTTATTAATTTATTATCTTAGTTGATTCATATTAACTTGAATGATTAGTATTTTTTATTTACTATCCAGTATCTTACAAATCTTGCAAATCTTGATTCAAATTTAATGTTCTTTCTTGTCTATTAATTATATTTTTTTATTTAGTATATTTTGAATAATTTAAATTTTTACAATAATTTAATCAATTTTTACCTAGTTATTGATGCCTTGAGTTCAATTAATTTTCCATCTAATTTTTCAAGTGATGAGTATTTGCTTTTAAAGATCAATTTGTTAGTACATAGTTGTTGGTTGTAAGTAGTTGGTTGACTTTTTAGATTTTGATAAGAAGATAGTGTATGCGATGAAGAATATTTTGTATTTAATTGCTATTATTTTTATGTGTTGTTAGTTGATTGTTGGTACTTGGTATCTTGTATTTGGTAGCTGGTACAGTGTTGTTATATAGTTGTAGGTGGTTGTTGTGGGTTGTGAGTGTTTAGTATTTAGTTGTTTGAGACCTGGTTGTTAGTACTTAGTTGTTAGTACATGGGTAGGTGGTGGTTGAGTGTTACCAATACCCTTACAACCAGTACCCTTACGACCTGTACCCTTAGGGGGTCAAAACATCCTGTCGGATAAACTCAGAGTATATATAATAAAACTGATCAACAATAAGTATTTATTGAATGTGATTTTTACTTTGCAATAATAAGTCAGTAGTAATCAATTAAAAGAAGAATGTTTTGTAAATTAGAATTCATTAGTCCTTCATTGTAATTTAAATTATTTCGAATTTCACGTGGTGTTTTAAAGTGATTGAGTTGTGGTATACAATTCATAAAATATAATAAAGAATATTTAGTTGATTGTAAGTAGTTAGTTGTAAGTATGTAGTTGTTTGAGAGTTAGTTAGTACTTGGGATCATGTTGAAAGTATTTATTTGTTAGCACCTAGTTAAAAATAATCAGTAACCACTTGTTGGTAACTGTTGAATTATTATTATTATTATTATTTATTATTATTATTATTATTATTATTATTATTATTCCATTTAAATTTTCATTAAAAAATTCCAATTTTCAAACACCTTCTATTATTTTCTAATTAAATTTTAAAATCTTACTTTAATTTACTTTAATTTACTTATTTAAAATTTTTTACCATTGATTACTTAATTTAAAAATTATTACTTTAATTTACTTATTTAGCTTTAATTTAAAATTTGAACCATTGGTTACTTAATTTTAAATTTTGAACCTTAATTTACTTATTTAAAATTTTTAACTTTAATTTACTTATCCTTAATTTACCTAATTATTCTTTATTTCTTAATTTTACACCATAATTTACTTAACAACTAAATATAATCCTTATTTTCATATTTAACCAATAATTTCATGCGGTCATTGATTAATTGACGAAGATTTGCATCTAAAATTAACATTGGAAATCCCAGAAAATCTTCATCTTAAATTGACTTTAACTTTAATATTTTAGATCATTGATTAGTTAATTTAAAAATTAAACATTATTTTACCTATTTAACTAATAATTTCACGTGGTCATCTGGTTGTTAGTACTTGGTATCTAGTTGACAGTGCTTAGTATCTAGTTGTTAGTAGTTGGTTGATAATGCTTAGTACCTGGTTGGTAGGCGGTTGTTGGTACTTGGTATCAGGTAACTGGTTGTAAGTATCTAGTTGTTTGAAAGTTAGTTAGTACATGGTATCTAGTTGTAAGTACTTGGTATCAGGTAACTGGTTGTTAGTAACTAGTTGTAAGTACTTGGTAGGTTGTAGCTAGTTGTTGGTTTTTTTTCAGTTGTTAGTACTTGGTAGGTGGTTGTGTGTACTTGGTTGATAATGCTTAGTACCTGGTTGTTGTGGGTTGTAAGTACTTGGTATCTTGTACTTGGTTGTTAGTAGTTTGTAGGTGGTAGCTAGTTGTTAGTACTTGGTACCTAGTTGGTTGGTTGTTTTGGTTGTATGTGCTTGGTAACAGGTAACTGGTTGTTAGTAACTAGTTGTAGGTTGTAAGTGTTTGGTATTTAGTTGACAGTGCTTAGTACTTGGTTGTTGTTGGTTGTAGGTACTTGGTTGATAATGCTTAGTACTTGGTTGTTGTTGGTTGTGAGTACATAGTTGGTTGAAGGTACTTAGTAGCAGGTAACTGGTTGTTAGTAACTAGTTGTATGTACTTGGTAGGTGGTTGTTAGTAGTTGGTATCAGGTAACTAGTTGTTAGTATCTAGTTGTAGGTATCTGGTTGTTGTTGGTTGTAAGTACTTGGTAGTTGGTTGTAGGTACTTAGTAGTTGGTAGGTGGTAGCTAGTTGTTAGCTGGTTGTTGTGGGTTGTGAGTAGTTGGTATCAGGTAACTGGTTGTTAGTAACTAGTTGTAGGTATCTGGTTGTAAATACATGTTGGTACTAAGTTGTTGGTTTGTTGTTGAATTATTATTAAAATTTGTCTTTGAAAAATATTTCATAAAAATTTCCATTAAAAATTTACTTAAAAAATTATTTCATAAAGATTTCCATTAAAAATTAACTTAAAAAATTATTTCATAAAAATTTTCATTAAAAAATTTCAATTCTCAAACAACTTCTATTATTTCAACTTTTTGTTAATAAATTTAAAAATCTTACTTTAATTTGCTTATTACATTACTTTAATTTACTTATTTAAAAATTATTACTTTAATTTACTTATTTAAAATTTTTTACCATTGATTACTTAATTTTAAAATTTGGACCATTATTTACTTTAATTTAATATTTTAGAACCTAAATTTACTTTAATTCAAAAATTTGGACCATAATTTACTGTAATTCAATTTTTAGAACCATAATTTACTTTAATTTAATTTTTAGGACCATAATTTAATGTAATTGAAAATTTTTGACCATACTTTACTTTAATTGAAAAATTTGGACCATTATTTACTTTAATTGAAAAATTTAAGCCATAATTTACTTTAATTGAAAATTTTTTACCATAATTTACTGTAATTTAATTTTTTAGAACCATAATTTACTTTAATTTAATTTTTAGACCCATAATTTACTTTAATTGAAAAATTTGGACCATTATTTACTTTAATTGAAAAATTTGAGACATAATTTACTTTAATTGAAAATTTTTTACCATAATTTACTGTAATTTAATTTTTTTAGAACCATTATTTACTTTAATTTAATTTTTAGTCCCATAATTTACTTTAATTCAAAAATTTGAGTCATAATTTACTTTAATTGAAAATTTTTTACCATTATTTACTGTAATTTAAAAATTTGGACCATAATTTACTGTAATTCAAAAATTTTGACCATAATTTACTTAAATTTAATTTTTAGAACCATAATTTACTGTATTTGAAAAATTTGGACCATAATTTACTGTAATTCAATTTTTAGACCCATTATTTACTTTATTTTAAAAATTTACCACGCTTTTTTAGTGTAGACCACCTTTTTGTATTGAAATTCTCAGGACCAAGGAGACCCACCTGAATTTACTTTGAAAATTCCATGCTTTTTTAGTGATAATCGGATTTTTGTATTGAAAATAACCCGAGACCTTAAATTACCAATGTTTTTTAGTGTAGACCACCTTTTTGTATTGAAATTCTCAGGACCAAGGAGACCCACATGAATTGACCTTGAAAAATCCATGCTTTTTTATTGAAGACCGCCTTTTTGTATTGAAATTCTCAGGACCAAGGAGACCCCCTCACTATAGTGTGAAAATTCCATGCTTTTTTAGTGGTAATTCAAATTTGTATTGAAAAACCCTGGATCAATCGAGACCCCCTCACTATAGTCTGAAAAATCCTTGGCTTTTTTAGTGTAGACCAACTTTTTGTATTGAAAATATCCTGAGACCTTAAATTACCATGCTTTTTTACTGGTAGTCGGATTTTTGTATTGAAAAAAATTTATTTGTATTGAAAATCCCAGGACCATTGAGACCCCCTCACTATAGTGTGATAAAAAAAAATTTGGACCAAAAATCCCTGAAAGCAAAAAATGTGAGTTGCAGCAAAAAAAAAGTTGCAGCAGAACCCCCCCCCCCCCCCGGGGGTCATTGCTGCGGGGAGCTACTAACTACCTACTGACATTATCTAACAAATCATAAAAATTCAGAAGAAGATTATCCACGTGGCACTGCGTTAAGAAAAACAAAAGTGCAACAACTGAAGGCACAAATAACTGCACAACAAAATAGTTTTTTAAAATACAATACAAATTCGAAGACAGCTACGATTGCTTCATTCAAAGTTGCTGAAACTTTGATTAAACACAACAAACCGTTTCAAGATGGGGAAATATGGAAAGAGGCATTCATTAAAGCTGGAGAAGAATTGTTTCAGAATTTTAAAAATAAATCTGATATAATGACATCAATCAAAAATATGGCGTTATCGCGAAATACAGTTATGCGTAGAACAGAAGGAATGAGCCGAAATCTTGAAGACATTTTACATGAAAACATTAATAAATGCGTTGTATTATCACTGCAGTTTGACGAATCTACGGACTATATCGGTACTGCACAATTATGTGTTTTTATTCGAATGGTTTTCGATGATATGTTGTTTACAGAAGAATTATTAACTATTATTCCAATTCATGATCGCACAAGATATCTTTGATTTATTTAAAAATTATATTGCAACAACAAATTTTCCAATCTGCAAGTTGGTATCAATAACCACTGACGGTGCTCCAGCAATGATTGGCAACAAAAGTGACTTCGTTGCTTTGTGTAAAGGTGATGATGACACTCCAAATTTTATTGCCTATCATTGTATCATACATTCTCAAATATTATGTTCAAAAGTGTTAAAATTCAATCATGTTATGGATGTTGCATTTAAAATTGTAAATTCCATAAGATCTAAAAGTTTGTCACGTCGTCAGTTTCGCGCTTTGCTGAATGAATGCGGTGAAGAACACAATGAGCTGTTACTTCATAGTGATGTAAGATGGTTAAGTTGTGCTACATTTTTAGCAAGATTTAGAGAACTACTGCCACAAATAACCTCATATTTACAATCTAAAGGTGATTCATATTCGCAATTAAATGATCAAGAATGGCTTCTCGATCTTGCCTTTTTCTGTGATGTTACTGAAAAATTAAACCAATTAAATCAGCAACTACAAGGTAAAGGTAAAACAATAATACATATGATTAGCATTTTGAAGTCATTTAAGGAAAAATTAAATATGCTTGCAATGCAACTAAAGCGTCGTGATTTAAAACACTATCAAAATCTGGCAGATGAGTCTAAAAATAACAAGACTGTTGCTTACGACAAATATGCTGATGTTATTGGAATGCTTCTAAATGAATTTGTTAGAAGATTTCTCAAACTAAGTGAACTTGAAGATATTGCCTGTTTTTTATCTTACCAATTTAATGACATCGACGTTGAAAGTCTTGCTCAGAAACGTCACAATTTTCTTAATACTACAAATATGGCAGAATTAGAAGAAATACTAAATATTAAATGCGATATAAATCTAAAATCAATGGTTTCAGATAGCAAATTTTGGAAACTAATAAGCAAAGATAAATATCCAAATATTTGGACAATTGCTGCTCGCTTCAATGCCTTCTTTGGCTCCACATATTTATGTGAATCAGCATTTTCTTATATGAATGCTATCAAAACAAAACAGCGATCTCAAATAACGGATCTACATTTAGAGTCATGCTTAAGAATTGTTTTAAGTACATATGAGCCAAATTTTGAAAAACTTGCTGCTATTATGCAATGCCAGGTTTCATCCAAATAAAAATTGTATGTTTAAAATTTGTTTTGTTCGTATTTATTTCTTGACATTGTTTTTTTTATAATTTTAATAAATATTGTTGGAATTCATAAAATAAAAAAAAATATCGTAGGCTTAGTTTGCAAACCTGCTAACTCATATTCAGTATATTTTGCACAACTTTCTTAAAACGCATAAATTTTTTGCTTGTCACGTGATTTCAATTAAATAGGTACATGATAGCGGTGTTTCATAGCCAATGTAAGGTGTTTTTCTCTTTCTAATAGTGTGAAAAAGTAATTTTTGACCAAAAGTGAAGGTTTGCAATTTAAATCGGCGATATAATGACTTCTTTAATTATCTTCTAAAATTTTAAAATTATTTGCCCATATCCATAGTCGAACGCAGACTATATTTTATGGAAAAAGTAGCCCCTAAAAGCTAAATGTTTGGCCACACCTGATCTATATCCATATCAAAATCTATACTATTATCAAAATCTGGGTTGAAATCTCCACAAAGCGGTCCAACTTCATCCACTATTCGATCACTATCATCGAAATCTTGGCTTAAATCTCCACAGAGCTGGTTACAATAAACATATCGCAAGCTTATTTTTATTACTATTATTATTATTATTATTATTATTATTATTATTATTATTATTATTATTATTATTATTATTATTATTATTATTATTATTATTATTATTATTATTACTTTATTATTACTTTATTATTATTATTATTATTATTATTATTATTATTATTATTATTATTATTATTATTATTATTATTATTATTATTATTATTATTATTATTATTATTATTATTATTATTATTATTATTATTATTATTATTATTATTATTGTTGAGGTCTGTAAATTAAAATTAAAATTTAAATAAAATTTAGGATAACAATTCAAATAGAAAGTAAGCGAAGAAAAAAGACAAATAAAAGCGGGATCGCGCACAGAATCAATAGTAAAGGAAAGTGTAATGGAAACAGTATTAGAAAATGCCAAAAGCAATTACGAAAGGCAAGAATCCGGAAATCCGAGAAAAATCAATAAATGGTAAAATCATCGAAATCGAATGGGAAAAACGGGACAGGTATAGATTAGCTAATGGTCAACAAGATGATGATTAGGAATTTATCAGAAAATGGTTAGGAAGGGTCAAAAAACATTCAAATGTATGAAAACAGAAAACGTTAATTAATTAATTAATTGGCTAATGGAAAACTCGAGCTAATGGGAAACCCGAGCCAATGGAAAACCCGAGAGATAAAGGAAACCCGAGCTGGGTAAACAAGAAGAAAAGCAAACAGAAGGAAGATTTGGGCCCATTAGCTTGACACAATGATTAATGGGAAAAGAGTAAGGAGAAGATAGCGCGCGTAGGAAGACCGGTAGGGCCATTAATTATCTGGATTCGTTGGACCATTATGGGTGACAGCCGAAGCAAATACGTAGGAGCAAATGTCAAACGAAAGATTGGCTCGGCAATAACCATTTGTCATCCTGATTTCGAGGAGTATATAAGCAAAAGGAAAATCAGAGAAAATCAGCATTTTGCCTCAGCTAGGGTTCGAAGAATCAGAGTGTAGGAAAAGTTGGTAAATGAATTAGGGAAAGTAGGGAAAAGAAGAAATAGAATTAAGAATACGGAAAGACAAGGAATCAAACCAAACAGAAACCGAAGAAAACGAGAGTCAAGAGAATCTAAAGGACTAAAAGGTGAATATTATTTGTTTGCAAAGCATCAACGCCGAGCGGAGAATCGTATAAAACTTTGATCAGTAATTGTAGCGTGACAATAAATTGTGAACCTGTTGTTTCAATATACGTTGGGTCGTTCATTGTTTTGATTTAAAGAACACAGGAGTCAGAGAGAACCGACTTGAAATGATCTAAAACCCAACATTATTATTATTATTATTATTATTATTATTATTATTATTATTATTATTATTATNGGGGCGTCATCGACGATATCATTAATTTCTCCTTCATTTGTAACTAAATTTGTTTCATTATCTGAAGTTTTTTTTAAATATATTTGATAAATAATATAAAAATTACCACTGTTATCACTAATAATGATTTCTTCATCATCGGTTATAATAATAACTTCATTATTTTTCATAAGATTAATTTCATCTAAATTTTATTAATTTAATAAATAAATAAATAATTAAATTTACCATCATCATCGTCTCTAATAATAATTGGGGCATCTTCCATATTATTTTCTGCTTCAGTAACTTCGTACCATAAATTAGCTAAATGCAAATAAAATAATAATAAAAAAAATTTATTTACTGTTTTCTCTAGCCAGCATTGCTCTTAAAATATTATTTGGTTATTCATTTTGGAATTGGTGATAATTGATTTTTTGCAAATTTGTAAATAAATATTTTTTAAAAGTGACAAATTTGGAATTTGTGAATGTTTATAAAGAAAATGAAAATTTCCTGTCCCAGCCAATCAGAATTTAGACACATACATATATAAACTGAATATTTTACTCTCTTGACCAATCACATTGCATCTACACATGCCTTGTTATTTTTCATGTGACTGTCTTTATTAATCACGACTTTGTTAAGATACACTGTGCATGCTCCAGGCATGTGATGTCTTTATGACAAAAATAATAATAATAACAATAATAATAACAATATTAATAATAATATTAATAATAATAATAATAATAATAATAATAATAATAATAATAATAATAATAATAATAATAATAATAATAATAATAATAATAATAATAATAATAATAATAATAATAATAATAATAATAATAATAATAATAATAATAATAATAATAATAATCTAAAATAAGAGATAAATAAAGCAAATAATTTCAAGAAATATATTATAATAATAAGAACAACAACAAAGGATACAATATACATTTATTAAACATCAAATTTTTTAAACAACAACCAAGCTAAGCAATATTGACCACATGTTTGGGTCAATGGATTTTGAAACATAGTTTTATTATACACAATAGGTTTTCCCATTGTTTGCAGTTTTGATATCAATAAAGCCGCGTAATTGGAACCCATAAGATCAAACACGAATATATTACCAGATTTCATATATATAGCTATCTAATGTTCTCCACCAAGATAAGACGATTGAGTATTGACGATTATGGCTTGATTATTTCTCAAATATGGAATTTTATCGAGAGGAAAAACTCCTACAAATTCATTTCCTAATATCTGTTTTCCAATTCAATTAACCTGAACAGAACTACTTTAATATATTAAATAGTATAAAAAACTTACTCCATGACAACTTTTTATATATCTGTATACATTTATACCAACACTGTTCTATTTGCAGTAATTTGAACTTCATTTTCAAATACTACATAGATTATCACATGGACTGGTTCAGTAATTGCTTTTGCAAACTTTATATCCAGTCGTAAATTTCCATTTTGAGGTAATTGACTCTGATTTAAATCAATGTCAGCATTCATGCACTCAAGCAATACATCATTCAATCTATCATACACCCAAGTGAAATCAGCAAAAGGAAGATTTTGGCTAAGAGCCCAACCATACAGATTATTTATATCAATATATAATAATTCTGTATTATCAGAAGCAGCAACGTAATGTTTGTTAACAAATGTTAACCCACCACGTATTCCTCCTTCGTAAAAATTTAACATTTCCATGTCCTGTAAAAGTTCTATAGGCTCAGTTAATGTCATAAGCGCTGAGGCCCATGACATACCCGGAATACCATAAAAGTTTAGAGGTTCTAGACCATTGTATGCAATGGCCTTGGCACGGAATTGTTGGAAATAGTCCGCAAGGAGGAATACATCCAATTTTTGATAAGTTAACATATAGTCAGCCAATTTAGTACAACGTTGTTGAGTCCAAATAAGTTGAGCCTTAGCATACTCATCTTCTGTAACACCAGACCAAATAGGAGGCAATTCATAAGTGGTTTCAAGTACATCCAAATCAGTCGCATAATCATAAGGAAATATGGCTTTAGCATCTATTATTAACCTATCAAAAACCGACGAAGTCAAAGGAAGATCAGTTAGAGTTTTTACAGCCTTAGCCAAAGGACAATTAACAAATTGCATGCTGTCGATAAAACGAACAGCTAATTTTTTAATGTGAACAATCATCGAGATAAATTTCTCTGTGCTTGTGGGTATTATATCCAAATTCCAAGAAGGAAAGCCATTGAGACCATATTTTAAAATATGGTGTAAGTCGTAGCCTCGTAAATTATGAAATACAATCGGCAACTGTTTATAAATTCTGCGAGCCATATTACATTTCCTACAGGCTGCACCGAGATAATTACCAGTAAAATGGTCATGATCTCGAACAGCAAGGGATAAAACCTTCTTGCAAAGATAGCAGTTCCTACAAGATTTGAATTGTCGTTCCTCAGCAAAAGTCATAGGTCCTAACCGTTTTTTCCCTTCAAGCTCATAATAAGGTAGGACAATTGTGACAGCAATTTGCTCTACTTTTTTAAGAAATTGAGGTATACAATCAAGACCATAAAACTCGTAATACGATTTTCTATTGTTAAGATTATTTATTAATAAAAGACCTGCTGAAATAGGTAAATGTATTTGATGATGTTTAACATCTTTAGGTAAAACCGATTCAAAATCGGCATAAATAACAAAGGGTGGGGTGATTCTCTTTGAATGATTTTGAAACTCTAAATATTTATTTTCGGGTAAAGTGTAAAGGGTTGTACCCGTTTGATTTTTACTGCATAGGGCTACATGTTTAGTGAAAGCATTGTCTATTCGAAAACCGTTAAGACAATGTGGGCACCATTTGCATCTTATTTGAATACTACAGTCATTATTACGATGGCAGTTCATTAAACGTGTAATGTTGGTCACTGCGGTGTAATGATAATTATCCTTATTTTCCAAGAGTAATAAATAAATTGGAGTACCGCCAGTAACCGCTGATCTGTGAATTATACTTAAGTGGGGGTGTTTAAAAACATAGTCATTAGGAACCTGATCGAGAGAATACTATAAAGAAAACATCCTTATTTTTAACATTTATAATTGCTCCTTTAGATTTCAAATCTGCAGGTGTACGAATGTAACTATGACCAGATAGGCGACAAATAGGAGCAAATTTAGTCAGAATGAAATCGATCTCTAAAATATTAATTACTTTCCAGCCACTACCTAAATAGGTAAACTTTTCAATTTTTTCGTTTAACTTATTAACCCCCTCAATTAAAAAGTTATCCGAAAAGATCTCGGCTTTATTTGAAAAGTAGTTGTCACGGATTTCCCCATCTTTTTCAAATCTTATAAGAATAGCGAATTAAATTTTGACGCTACCCATGTTATTTATTTCAGATGTTAACTTTTCAGTGATCCTATCCGTTATTATAATTTTAATTAATTGTGAATCGACAATATCAAATCGAATAGTTCGAATGGCGCCATTTAAATTTGATTCTATTATCGGCTCAATCGCTAAAGATGATCCACCTATTTGATTTATAGTATTTATAGTATTATCATTATTTATATTTTCATTTATAGTATTTATAGTATTAATATTATCATTTATAATATCATGATTTATAGTATATATAATATTATTACATTCGTCATCACTGAGTAGAATGACTTCATTTTTAATAATTTCGTCGTCACTGATCTCAATGACTTCAGTTTTTATAATTTTATTTTTAATTTTAGACACCCTATGTTCAGCAGGTCTTTTATTAGATTTCTTTTTTGTGTTATTATTTAAAATATTTACAATTTCAATGTTATTCTTATTTATTATTTTAAACAGTTCTTTTTTATTTGTTTTGAAAGAATTTAAGTGCTGAGAATGTTGACTATAATATTCCTTATACCTTACACTCTGGGAAGTTTTGCATATGGGGCAAATAAAAAAGTTGATGCCATTAAAAGGTTGGCGATAATATTTCTTCATATTTTTGTGACATATCAAACTATGTCCGATTGACGATACACAGTATCGTGGGTATAATGGACCTGATAAATTATAAATATATATCAAATATATTTATAAATTATTGAAAAAATATTAATCATAAAATGTGTATTCATAATGTAATTTTATTGTAGAGTTATTGCAATGTTTTTATTCAATATTATTATCATGTATTTATTGATATTTATGTGGGGCATTTATTTTTCTATTTTAAACATTAATTTATCATGACTCCCATTTCGATAGTTAGTTTGAATATCGAAATAAACAAACAATTTGTTTTTGATATATTTATATTTAATTATTTGGGTACTTACTTTATAATTATATATCTGACAGTAATATGACAATTATAAGTGACAATTATATATATATATATAATAATAATAATAATAATAATAATAATAATAATAATAATAATAAATTTGTGCTTATATCGATAAATTTATTTTGGACAAAGTTCGTTATTTTCTCTATTTGATTCTCATCGTTTCGTTTCTAATTTCATGTCAAAAACTTAGTATTATTATTATTATTATTATTATTATTATTATTATTATTATTATTATTATTATTATTATTATTATTATTATTATTATTATTATTATTATTATTATTATTATTATTATTATTACATATCATTGTCACTTATATTTTTCATATTACTGTCAGATATATAATTATAAAGTAAGTACCCAAAATAATTAAATATAAAAATATCAAATACAAATTGTTTGTTTATTTCGATATTCAAAGTAACTATCGAAATGGAATTCATGATAAATTAATGTTTAAAATAGAAAAATAATAATAATAATAATATTAATACTAAGTTTTTGATAATAAATTAAAAGTGAAACGATGAGAATCAAATAGAGTATTATTAATATTATTATTATTATTATTATTATTATTATTATTATTATTATTATTATTATTATTATTATTATTATTATTATTATTATTATAAATATAAAATACGGTTTCAATGTATGTATGAGAATATTGATTGTTGAAAATTTAAATTGTTTCAATAAAATGGAGATTATTAAATTAAATTTTGACTTGTTGGATTGAAACTATATAATAACTATATTATTATTTTTATTATTATGATTATTATTATTATTATTATTATTATTATTATTATTATGATTATTATTATTATTATGATTATTATGATTATTATTATGATTATGATTATTATTATTATTATTATTATTATTATTATTATTATTATTATTATTATTATTATTATTATTATTATTATTATTATTATGATTTTTATTATTATTATTATTATGATCAGAAGACAATAGTTGCATGCTGACTGCAAACTATATGACGATAGAAAAAATAAAATTAGCATAAGTATGTATATACTGTATATTTTATATACATACTTATATACATCATATACTGACATTATAGTATTAATATTTATTTATATACATTTAAAGCTTATAAAATAAACTTAAAAATAAACTTTATAAAAATATACTTAAAATAAATTAATACTAACAAGTCTCCTCCAAATCTGTTTTCCTCCCCAATAGAAACGGGGGCATTAATTTCTCTTTCCTCCTCAATAGAAAACGGTGGCATCATTTTCTGTATCAATAATAATTTATTAATAATTTAATAAATAAATAAAATAAATTTACCTAAAACGTCGTCCTCAATAATAATAATTGAAGCATCGTCATCATCTTCAATTGTTATTGGTTCTAAGACAATAATAATATTAATAACTCAATTTAAAAAATTCACCGAAAATATGTTCCAAATCCAACAGTTTCTTCATTTCAGACACATCATACCAATCTAAATTATCTGAAAATAAATAATTAGAATATTAATAATAATAATAATAAATTACCATTGCTGCTCGTTAAGAGAGCACGTAAAATATTACTGGAATTGTTCATTGAATTGTTCATTTTTGATTTTTGATTTTTCAGAGACAACTTTACGAACTTATATAAATAATAAGTTTATATAAACCTGTAAAATTGACATTTTAAACAAATATTTATTCTAATTACTTGCGAATCCGGTCAGTCTTAGAATAAAGTACAAATAAATTTATTATTATTATTACCATTACAATTACTATTAATCATGTACGGATCATGCACCGTGCAAGACTGAATTTTTTAATATTCTAATAATATAAAACATATTTAAAAATAATAAAACATAATAATAATAATAATAATAATAATAATAATAATAATAATAATAATAATAATAATAATAATAATAATAATAATAATAATAATAATAATGATAATAATAATAATAATAATAATAATAATAATAATAATAAAACATAATAAAAACACATTTTTATAAAAAACATTTATTTAATAGACATAAGCCATCCTAAACAATGTTGTCCGCACGTACGAGTTAAAGGGTGTTGATACATTGTTTTATTATATACAATAGGTTTGCCCATTGTTTGTAGTTTCGAAACCAATAAATCAGGATAATAGAAACCCATAGGATCGAATACATGTATCTTATCTGGTTTCATATAGATTGCAATCCAATGCTCTCCGCCGAGATGAGATGAATGGGTATTGACGATTATGGCTTGATTATTTTTCAAAAATGGTATTTTATCGAGAGGAAAAACTCATAAAAATTCATTTCCTAATATTTGTTTTCCAATTCGATTAACCTGAACAGAACTATTTTAATAATTAAACAGTATAAAAAACCACTTACTCCATGACAACTTTCTGTATTTCTGTATACATTTATACCAGAACGGTTCTATTTGCAGTAATTTGAACTTCATTTTCAAATACTCCATATATTATAACATGCACAGGTTCTGTAATAGCTTTTGCAAACTTTATATCTAATCGATAATTTCCATTTTGAGGTAATTGACTCTGATTCAAATCAAAATCTGGGGCCAAAACAAATGTAAAGAATGAATATTTGGTTTTGAATTCTTCAAGAGTTATGCCGCAATTCAAAGTTTTATCTAAATATCCCATATTTCTAACAATACTCTGCATATATGTAGCACAGTAATTGTCACTATCGAAATCTTGAGTATATGTTTCTCGATAATCAGTATTTTTCGACAAAGTTAGAGATGTAACACCAAAGGTTTTGAAAATTGAGCTGGAGGCACTATATGAACCATTATATTGTGCTTCGCCTTGAAATGTTACCAGAATAAAGTTTGGCATTCTTCTATCTCCAAATATTTGTTCCTTATAGAAGGAAGAAGCACCTTTGGCTATTGCAAATGAAACAATTTCTTTTATTTTCAGAGGATAGATTGCATGCTTAGAATTAAGACCCAACTGATGACCTGCTAATACCGACGGATCAACTCGAACTCTTCTTACAAGTAATTTTGCATCAACTAATTGACATATTGGTTGACCAGCACCACTAGTTAGTGATAAAGAAGAATCGGTTCTTTTCAGTCTAATGTGTACATTGACTCCTAGAAGTAAATATTTTGGTTGATCCATAAAATCGAGTTGTAATGATGAACACATGGTGAAAATCTTTGAGCCTTTAATCCATTTTTCCGTTCGTCATCACTTGCTGCATAACCCATAGGAGTAAGACATGTATTTTTGGTGTCGGTATTATAATTTAAAATAGTTTCTATTATCGCCTTGTGGATATATAAATTGTTGCCACCTTCAATCTTGATATTATTAAATTCAAGAATAGCATCTTTAAAAAGTGTATGAAACAAAAAATTATTAGGTATTGTAGCATCAGCATCACCCAAAGCCTTTTTATCTTTATCTATAACCTTGATTTGAACAGTCAATAAAGTATCATTCAAATCTAAATATTCTGTTTGAGATCCATTGATGTAAAATTCTACATCATTTCTACTATCGGTAATTGAATTCATAGGAAAAACTTCCTCAAATGCCCCAAATTCTATTACAGCCTGGGGCGATGGTCTATCAAATATACATAATTCAGATTTACCACAAATCATTTTGCAAATATAGTTCCATGTTCTTTCATTCGTTTGTTTATACGTGATATTCTATGTCTTTTACGTTTTGGAGCTGGAGCTGGAGGCGTATCTTTTTGAAACATACCTGCAACCCCTGGTAAAACTTTCCCTAATTCAGCAAAAGCATTTGTTTTTAGAGATGGTAATATTTTCTGTTCATTCATAATCACATCTTTTGCAGTTTTCATACCAAAACTACCAATACGTTTAAGAATAGGCAATGCAAATCTACCAATTGTTCTCAACCATCCCGATCCGTACTGTTTACCAATAAAATATGGTAATTCACCGCCAGATTGGCTATCACTATACATACTAATAATATCAGAATTAGCCATATACTTTACGAAAATGTAATGTCAAATGTGTTTTTGAACCTTTTGGAATTTTATAAGTTTTCCACTATCATCACGAATATTTATTTCTATATTGTTTATACATGAACTTGCTATTGGTAAATACATGGGATTATCGATATTTATATTGACAACTTCATCATGTTCATATTTTCCAATCCATACCGATTTCAAAAGAGGAACACTGGAATCACCAACAATTATGGGTTCGATAATGTTAGTATATATGAACATTTGTTGATGATGTTCTAGTAATCTTGGTTTCTGTATACCAGTCGATTTTTCTCTATATTTTTGCTTATCTAATCCAAGTGAATTTGCCAAATCTTTATCAAATGTAACTTCGCAAATATCCTCATTCAAACTGAAGGTAAACATCAAATTTTTCAGAATTTCCAAATTTTTAAATATGTGTGAACAATTGAACTTTAAATATTTAAGTAATACATCAAGTTTATCAAAATATAATTCATCAGCAAAGATGAATGATTCTTCAACTTCATCATTATACGACACAGATATTTTGATTTCTTCTTTCACTATACTGTTTGCTTCAAATAGATTAAAACGTAATAAATACTCGGTCTCCATAACAATATTTTTCAGCTTATTGCAACCCATTCGTTTGGCATCTTCAATAGTTTCGAATGTTATTGTAAATGGTTCAAAATCACAACTGATATTTAATCCATCCTTGTAAAATATATAGCAATGCGAATCTAATATTTGGTTCGGAATATGATATGTTTTATCATAATTACTAATAATAAAGATACCGCTACATGTTTTCACAATATTCCTTTTGAAATCGATCTTACATTGACTATAAAATGGGAATGTGTTGTACACGAATGTAAAATCTTGCAGTGCAACTTCCCAGTCACCATTTAAAGAAATCGGATTCTGGAGATTGACCATAAATTTACTGACTTGATTGTCTGGATGAATTAATGGGCAACTATTGCTCGGTAAAATAGTATAAAAATTCACTTTACAAGGTCTTTTGCTGATATCCATGACGGGTTTTGATAACCATGCCATTTGACATAGTATTGTTTATCCTTGCCGACCTTTTTAGTTTTCAATATTTTTTGAATTCTAAATACTTTTAGGGGAGGAATGACTTGTAATTCCTGCTCATAAAATTTCCCTTGTACAATATTATTATCACTGTCTTTGATGACATACATTACAGGATTCTGTTTAGTATTTATTTTTGAAATTACAAAGACTTCATCACTCCAATTTGTATCAAAATCTTTAATAAATGGTGATGCACTAATTTTACTAATTCTAACACGATCACCGACTTTATATTTAGGTTTCGCAATTTTTACAGATTTCTTAGAATAGAATGTTTTTGATATAATATCAACCGGTCTTAATCCATTCAGTCCTCGATGCGATGAATGATTATAACTTGTTATTATTTTCGGTAAAGCATTTACCCATTTTTTATTACCTTGATGCACGAACAATTTCTTTAATCTATCTCTCAATGTTCGATTAAATCTTTCAACATGGGCAGCTTTGTATTGAGAATGTACCGAGTAATGGTTTGTTTTCAATTTATTGAGGATTTGCTTGACTTTACTGTTGTAGAATTCTTTACCTAAAATATTAATAATAATAATAATAATAATAATAATAATAATAATAATAATAATAATAATAATAATAATAATAATAATAATAATAATAATAATAATAATAATAATAATAATAATAATAATAATAATAATAATAATACCCAAATCTGTTTGCAAGTTATTAGGATGTCCATCTTTAAATAAAATATTAATTGCCTTTGACATTTCATCTGCAGATTTTGCCTTGACTGGTATTGCTCGTGCAAACCTGCTGTATACATTAATACATGTTAAAATATATTTATTCCCATTGTTAATTTTCGAATACGGTATCATCTCCATCAAATCCATTTGCCATAAATCGTCAATACCAAATGTTTTATAGGCTCTTGTTGGAAATCTTTTCCGCATTGGTTTGTTCAAACTGTACGCAAGCTGATCTGATAACCACTTCTGGGTTTCTTTTTTCGAATTCGGAACTCTTTTGTTTAATTTTGCCACTCCACCGAAACCGGCTTCGTCTTCTGGGTTCGTCCAAATCTTCTCCATTACAGCAAGAAGATTTAAAATTAAAATTTAAATTAGGTAATGAAGGATTAGCACCCATTGTTTATGATTGATTTCCTACAACTCCACCTAATAATGATAATGCCAGAGGTATCAATGCACCAATAAATCCACCTTGTTGTTTATATATAATTTTCCTCATTTGCTTACGATTTTTATTATTTACTAATGATAACAAAGGTTTCCTATGTTTGCTCAATAAATGCTTTTTTGATTTACTGATTTTAATTTTGCCTTTGACTACTTTAAGTATAATATTGAGTAAATCATCGACAACAAAATTTGGGAATGATTGCAATATATTCATTCTTTTCACACTCGAGGCCTTTAACAATGCATTAAAAAATGGAAAACTGCGATGATTTTTAATTACTTTTTTACCGGCTTTACGGGTTTTACGGGTTTCACGTTTAGGTTTAGGATTTTTCGAAATAAGATTCATTGCAGAGAAATTTTCAGTTACAAGTTTTTTAGATGGTGTATAACTAGTTGTTGGTGGAACCTTTGGAACTTTAATACTCTTTTTAATACTTTTTCTTAATTTCCAAATATTTTTCACCCTTGCTTTTAGAAACATTATTATTCATAGAGGTTTCCAACTTTGTTTATAAACCATGGCACCTTTTGGGTTGAAAATATCTGTTTTTACTCGTAAATCATCGGGACATTGTTGTGTGAAATCAAGAAATATATATCCATGAGGTATTTTTGTAGCATCTTGAAATGCACTGATAAGAAAATTACGATTGTTAGGATATGCTTGACGTGCAAGAAAATCAATCACTGTTGCATCTCTAGGATTCTTGAAAATAACTAAATATTGTACATTTAAATTACGTGTTCGATGTGCACCACCTTGATGAAATAGATTTTGAGTTATAAAAATAACAGTTACACCAACGTGTCTACTGATTTTGGTAAATAAATTATTGAAATTCTTTTCTTTATTAGCTTCTTGATACAAGTCATCAATAATTATGACATCCCCCTTCTTTAGTCTACTGGACCAATTTTTATCAAATCCCTCTACTATTTTCATATTTTTCAATTTACAGAAACTTGATTGAGTCAATCCGTGTTCTTGATCAGCAACTCGATGCCAATAAATTTTGTTAAATTTTGATTCAAATAAATGTGATTTTAGTAATTTGCAAACAAACAAAGTTTTGCGGCTACCACTTGGTCCGACTATTTGATAAACAGCATCATTTCTTAGTTCCATTTTTAATATTTATTTAAAAATTAATTTTGTTTATATCGTAAAGAATAAATTGATTTAATTACTCTATAATATAACATATGTATATATATATATATATATATATATACTTGATTTTTATAAATATTCAGTAGAAATGTTGACAAATATTAATTATAGATGTCGTGTGTCTTTGGAAACTGTTGGTATGATGAATTTCCCCAAGTGTAAACCACAACAATATGTCGACAAAACTGGAAAATATACTATTATATTTTTCAAAAATGGTAAATGTCGTATAATGGGTGGTAAGAAGCCTATCGAATTCGAGAATTTGCAATATAATATCAAAGATATTCAAGTTCAAAGTCTTACTATAGCTACCAAGGTTGAACAATCTATTAATTTGAATAATTTAGCAAAGTTATTAGATGGAGATTGTATATATGAGCCTGAATTATTTCCCGCTCTGCGTTATACAAAATATAATCCACTATATGTGTAAATATATTTTCGAATGGTAAAATAGTTGTACTAGGTATTAAAAATTTAGATTTTCATACTATTGTTGAAGGAATTATAAACGATTTAAAGGATTTGATTGGATCTTTAACAATTTCTTCAAATATAAGTAACGAGGATTTGCTTGAATATTTATTCAACAATGATTGAACATGAAGGTAACTGTTTTTATTTTAAATTTACTGATTTTTGTTTAGAAACTATACTAAAAATTTTGATTGATAAAATTGAAGATTTTTATCCGAATTTGAACAATTCCTTAATGTATTGGGCTCCAGAAGTTGTGTTTTACAAAATTTATGAAATAACTGGAATAAATGTAATAGATTTAATGCATATGGATCATGCTACGATTACATGTTATACCGATGATGTTGAAAATTGTGATTTTTGTAAAAATAATATGCAGAATACTTGTGGGGATGATAGTTGTACATGTTTTGTAAATCTACAGAAACGAGAAATAATTCATGCATTACTTGTGGAATTGTGAAAAAATGTATTGTTGTAATAAAATATAATTATATTTGTTTTGTGATAACCTTAACTAACCTATAATATTTCTTTGTGTACAATAAATCATTTCAGACTTTGTTATTTAGCATAAAATGAACTAGTTGATCACGTTTTGATCATGCCGGTCACTTGAAACTTGTTTACAATGAAATTAGTATAAAATATCTGGTTCAAATTATTAAATATTATAACTACAATTGGATAATCAAATTACAGGTTTGTTGTCGTTTACACATATTCCATTTATTAGTTTTTTAATCTAGGAATTTTGAAGAGAAAAAATGCAGATGCCGCTCAGGAATTCGGAAAAAGGAAATTTAAAGAAGCGACATTATCCACGGAAACCTTGGTCAATGTTCGAGTGGATACAAAAAGGCCAGTCGAATTCATGCAATACAAACTAAATTATTTGTATTGTCCAATTTCCTATACATTTAAGGTAAGTTTCTATAAATTATTTTGGATTTTATTATTATTATTTATTGTTAGGAACCAGTAACTCTGGAAAAATGTTTCTACAATGTGAGACTTTCCAAAATCAAGTTTCACGACAAGATGCTATTGGGACAATTATTTCAGAGGATCAATGAAAATATTGAATTTGATGATGAAGATATGTTCATTAGAAACGATTTGGATATGATTCCCAATGGTGGTAAGATGAGCAAAATAACCTGCATGGTTACCATATTAATTCAAGGGTATAATGTAAGCAGAGACCGAATCAAACCAATTTGGAAAATTATAAAAGCCGAAGATAAGTTTGAAGAGGAACATTGTTCATGTTAAATTTATTTAACACATCTTTATTAGTGTTTTGGTGTTTTTAAATCATTGAAAATAACTAAAGTTTCAAATTTATTAATCTTCAATACAATCTCTTTTCATTATATTTTCAACAATATGATCAATACAATTAGTAGAAACAATAGATTCATCTTCTTTAGATTCATTTGGTAATTTATCTGTTGTAGAATTTTCAATACATGACTTAAGTTCTTCACTAGGCAAATCAGTATATTCATCTTCTTGCTGGGAAATATTTTCAGATTCATATGACATATCATCTTCATTAATTTCATCGTCTGAATACGGCCATTTTAATTTCTCTGGAACATTCATAAATTCTCTAATTTTTACATTAGATATTTCCTCTAATTTTTCAATCAAAAAGTTGATTATATATGCTAAATAAAAAAAAATTAATAAACATTATAAAATTCATATTTTACCTTTTTCCGACATGGTTGAAAATAATTAAAATGAAAAAATAATTATGTTTATACTATTATTCAAAAGTAACAAGATGATCGATAGATAGATTATAAGAAAATTAGATATTTCAACACGATACATATAATAAAAAGACAAGCAAACTTGCAATGATATTTAACGTTTCAGTTTTTACATTTTTTAAAATATTAATTTCAATTATTTCGACAACACAAAAAGTGCCAATTTTTTACTAATTCGAAGGTAATCCTTAAAATTCAAATTTAAAATGTTCGCAAATGTAAAGCATGTTCAATGTATATTAATGAGTATCATACTATAAACATTTATTTTTTTACCTTTGTTATTAATACTTTGAATATTGTAAATAATAAAACTATGTTTCAAATAATAATATTCAAACTAAACCAAATTTACAAACTACCGCGCCAGCCCCATCGGTATATAACAAGTCTTGATTCTCAATTATGCACCGAGTTCATTTATACAACAATAAGCTTGCTGGAGTTTGACACGAATAATAACATTTTGAATGATGTTGGCAATGAGAAGTTT
>CAUHTR010000537.1:81699-122744 GCA_959609185.1 Schmidtea polychroa | reverse complement strand
AAAAACCGCGGTTTTCGGTTTTGTGAAAATTGATAACCGCGGTTTTTGCAGTTTCCTAAAAAATATAGTTACAAAATATATGAAAACAGATACAGATTGAATTTAAAACTTTTATTGAATCAAAATGTTTTAATTATTTTTATTATTTAAGTAATGACATTTTCAAAAGTTTAAAGAATTCAAAGAAGAATCGGACAACGTCATTTCAGCGACTTGGTCTGCACTGAACTACTCAACCGTACATTGAAACATATCCCTGATGAGCTTTACGGGGACTTGATGATATCACCTAATATTAATTATCCATTAATAAACTATATATTGAACAATTATGAAAGTTTGAAAGAAAATTTTGATAATGTCGTTGACGAAGAATAGCAAGGGTGGAGAGGTTTCTGCTTCATTTAACACGAGTATTTCGACATCAAAAATATGAAAAATTTCCGAATACACTTCAGCACCCTTCCATTTTTAACCAATAGAGGATGGAATATGCTAGGGTTATTATTGCTTTATTCTCATTCATTTTTGTTCCCAACTCACGAGCTGAATGAAATCAAGCCACATTTTGCTTGAAAACATTTGGTGCTAAACTCCATCCCTTATTGAAAGTCAACAAAGTAATATCTGTGCTGAACGAATCATAAAGATATTGCAAGACATACTAAAACTGAAACTACGGTTTCTATTGATTATTGCTGACATGCAATAGATTCATATCTTGTTATTTTAAATCATTTGATAATTTCTGTCTGTAGTTATCATACTGCATTTTGTAAAACATTATCATGACAATGTATTGTATCTTGGAACACAATTTTTCTGTGGGTAGGTAACATTTTCTTAAATAAGCAAGAATTTTTTATGGTTTTGTTTTATTAACCAAAAGTTCGCCTCTTACCATTGCAGACTTCTAGGCGTTGGGAGAGTCATATCCCCTATGTATATACTTTAACCCTTACAGCACTCCTGGGATATTTAATATCCCAAACATTTTTGAAAAATTATTTCAATAAAAATTACACTAAGAAAAATATTTTAATGATTTTTTTTACCTGAATAAAAATTTCTAAATATCTCAAATAATCGTTTTCTAGTCAAGTTTCTCTTTGAAAAATTTAAATTTTTCACAAGAAAAATCTTGATGAGATACAAAAATGTTGTGGTCAGCAAAGATATAGGTGACGTCACCATCTATATTATAGTAGAAATAATATTTTGAAAATCTCAAACTCCCACCTACAGTGAGATAAAACAAAAAAGTAAAAATTCACTTTTAAATCAATATTTAAAAATTTTGCACTTAAAAATCAATAAAAATTTTAAAAAATCAATAATCGCGACAATCAATAATAAATAATTGTGAAAATCAATAATTGCTACTCGACCTTGAAAAAATGATGGGTAGGGGCTTCTGTTGCTAACAAGTGCGGGGTAACTAATGGTGGCGTAAGAGGCTCACATCTACCTAAATTTGTAAAGGATGACGTTCAAAACTTTATTTTATTTCAAAATATATCTAATAATTGATATTTTTAAATAATAGTTTTTTTTAAATAACCGATCGCATTTTATCAAAATTAAATATAATAATTTATATCAATTATTTTTAGATATAGTTTTAAATATTTCTTTCTTTTTTGATAAAATTGTAAATAACTGTTCTATACCAACTATTTAACCAAAATGTAAAATTGTTATAGATTCAATGTGATTTAAGGCATTGCAGTTTAAAGTGCAAGGTTCAATTAATTATCAAATCATTTTTAAAGTACAAAGCAAATATAAATTTAAGAGATTATAAAATACGTTAAAATTAAAAAAACTGTATAAAATATTCAAATAAATTAGAATACCTGTTGTATTGCTGATAGTGTGATATTTTTAATTTCAAAATATGATAACTTTTTGGATTGCATTTTTGTACGCAGCAATTCAAGTGGAGCAATTGTTGCTTGAGCAACGAATCTAGCTATAGTGCCACACATTGGTGGTAACAAATCTTTTTTATTAAAATTAAAAATATTCTCATTTGATGAAAGTTCTGAAGTTACGAATTTATAATTTTCATAACCAGTAGCATATTTTAACCAGTCATTTAATGTATAATATATCACAACTTGAGGAACGGCTAAAATTCTATTACAATAAATTAATATCTTAAATAACAAAATTATACATACAACGTTGGAGATAACCCACTCCATAATGACAAAATACCTTCAGTTTTAACTACTTTCTGTAAGGCATCCTATAGAATTATTATAAAAAGGATAGTTAGCTAACAAAGTGATACAAAGGTGTTAGTAAATTTGAGGGGTTTTTTATACCACTGTGAATAATTAAATTGTTTATTATTTCCATTAACATATTGACATAAATGATCCATAAGACCATTACAATAAATAAAACAGTCGCCTGAAGATATAGGCTTGCTTTGAGCCTATATGCAAAATATAAATAATACACCATATTTATATTTATATCAACCTGCATCCTGATTTTGATAACATCTAAGGGAGTAACTAATATAGATGTAACAATTGCACCAGTACTTGATGAGACTAATCGTTGCCAAATTTTAATATTTTCATTCTCTTTAAACATAATAGTAAAATTTACTTATTTAAAAGACATGCGATATATTATTTAAACAATTTTTTTAAAAAATTTAAGATTCGAAAGGTGTTGACCAATTTAATTATTTTGTTCTTAGAAAATTGTATATTCTTTAAATATACCGTAAAATCTCTTATAAGGAATTAAGTGTTTATTTTTTTCATTTTATTACTTTTAAAAAACTGAAAGGAAAGGGTTATATTAGAATCATTGCGACTAGAATCTATAAAAATACTGGGATTACTAAAGCTCCAGGTGTATATTGGAATATACCATTGAATGCAAATTTTGAGACCTTCATAATTGAATTCTGAACGAGGAAAATCTTATACTGCTGGTGGGTTATGAGTGGTGAAGCATTTTATTTCCACTTTTGTCCTCGCCTGTCAACACTCAACTTTACTTCTATCCCTTCGTAACAGCCTAAAATTATTTAGTTAACCGCAAAATGCCCGTCGCAAGAGACATAGGCACTGAAATAAAGTGAGTGTCCGTCAGCAAAAGTTGACCTCCACCATAAGGACTGCTAAGATCCTGATGCGCATCTTGGTTCATGGGCTTACAGTTGAAGGTGTAACGCCCTATTTCCTCCAGTCCATCATTTGCAAATTTATTTGTTTTAATTCGATACGCTCGATATTCCTTTCAGGTTTTGTGTTAAGAATTTTACCTAATGTTGGGAGTTTGGATGAACAGAAATTAAGTTAATAGTAAATCATGGACTCAGTTCTCAAACGCTCATGATTTAATTTGCGCGCAATCAGTATGCCCATAACAATTGTCATGTTGGTACTGCCCGCTATTGGTGAAAAGTAAAGAGCATGTGAGCTATTATCTTATAACTACTTATCTTTAAATTTTAGTTGGGTTCTTGACTACCGTTAGGAGGTCCTACGTCTGTAAATAACTTTGCTCCATAGTACCGATTCTCACTCATGAATTCTGCCTATATCTATTATATTGATTACTTGTCCGCTTATCTAAATTTGCAAAGTAACACTGCCTCGAAACAAAACATAACCGTAAAATAAATTCATTAATAAAATAACAACCACAGAATACAGGGTTTTAAGTTCAAATGTTCGATATGATCACTGAAGATAATTTGAGCAAGGCTTCACCAGCCATTGCTCTCAATGTCTTCGAGAAGAGAGTCTAATTCAAATGCATTTTCATCCATGGGTAATAAATAAGCTTCTTCAGGCATTTCGACGGTTAGCTTCTCCTATAGCTTACCACTGCAAGAAATATCATAAAACATTTTGGAAGTATATTAGTTTCGGTTGTCATATAATTCTCTTCAAAGAACAACAAAAGTGAGTAAATAATGAAATCACTATGTACAATAATTGTTGATCTTTTCCAATCGTTAAAATCTTCATATTCCAAATTTCGTTTAGACATTTTTCATAAATTACAAGTCGCTTTCAATAATCTTTTATTAAAAGAAAACTTTCAAAAAAAAATCTTTATTATTTCAAATTCCAACAAGGTTTTTAAACTCAAAATTCCACATAAACCGACTCGAAATAAACAACTACCGACTAAATAAAATTCTAAAATAACTGTACAATTGTAAACTCAAGAAACATAGTTCGCGCCTGTGTGTACACACATAAAAATAAGTAAAAATCCACAAACAACGCGTACACAGACGCGATAGTTAACATCAGGATTGACCAGGTAACAATTATTTAAATTCAAAAAATTCAAAGTATTGTTGGGGTTCAACAAGAGAGTTACAAAAATGAGATGAAAAATCAATAAAAACACCAAATTCACAATATTTATTGAAAGTACAAAAATATTAATTAAAAAACAAAAAAATTAAAAATGAATATTTTCCGGGGAAGCTGGCAGGGTTGGATGCTGAACAATGATACGTGTTCAAATGTAATAAAATAAAGTCAATGAGGGTCCCGAGAAGGAAATAATTACAAAAGACTAAAATTAATTAAAAATTAATTAGGTAATAAAAACCCGAGCTAATGGAAAATAAATTATTAATATTATACAGCAGTTTGAGAAGACCCGAGACTCAATTAGATTAGCTAAAGGCAATTAAATCAGCCGATGAATAATTAAATTGAGGCAAGCCATCAAAAAGACGATCAAATTCCCCAAACTAATTAGATCGATAAGAGAAAGTCCGAAAAAAGGATCCAAAGCAATTTGATTAGGGGATAATTAAATTACGAGATGTGAATAAAAGCGACCGCAAGTAAACAAAATTGCAAGTAGGTTGAAAAAAGAAAAGTTGTAGAATAGCGAAAGAAGGCAGAGGCAAATTTAACTTAGTGATAACTAAATATATCCGAATGTAGCGTACCAGAAAGGGACATATCACTTTGGAATATTAATCCCTGCGCAAGGTTCAAGTTAGAATTGAAAGTGTGCATAGCAAAAGAATTGTTTAAAGTGTTATTGTTTCATTGAAGGGTGTTATTGAAAAAGTGTAATTGTGATAATCTTAAATAAATATTATTTTATTGAATTGTTCGACTTCATTAATAAAAGGACACCAATGAGTCAGACAGTGACACCGACTTGTACAAAATACCCAACAGTAGGTTGTAGTTTCTGTTTATGGAATTTACCTCTAATTTTAATATCGTGGTGGGTTACTGATGATCAAATATTTTGCTCTTTAGTGCTGTTACCAGCGTAACCCAAGATACAACATTGTTTACCGCTTGATACCCGTTGAGCGATCAACGTTGGTACTGTATCAATAGGGTGAGTACTCGCAAAAAGTGAGCGCACTACTTGCACTGTAATTGTCGAGCACGCTAATGGGTTCACGGACTATCGTTAGAAGATGTATGTCCGATTTACGCAGGTCCCTTATTATAATCGCTTCCTCAACTATGCCTATACAAACTTTATATCCTCAAACGATCATAAGTCTTCAGGAATCATACATTAATCTATTAAAGCCTGTTCATACAATACCACATCTAAAATGTTTGAATATAAATTGAGTGAAACATAACCATAGTTTATTAAACATACCTTAAGAAATTTTTGAGACTAATGAATTTAATTAGAAAATAATCAAAAAAAAACAACTTAATAAACTGAAACAATAGAAATGATAAAGATAACATGCATTCCCCACGATAACCTGATCAAAAGAAAATTTCAATTTAGTTAAGTTAACTTAAAACCTATTTTAACATAATCCAAATATCACTTGTAAATTATGGGTAATATTAATATATGAAGTTTAAATTCATTAAAATCATAAAAGTTCTTATGAAGAGTAAATAATTCTAATTTACTTAAATTTGTAATTTATAATATTCCTCAAATGACCAAATCAACTTCCTAATACACTTGAATTCATTATGTTAAAATACTAGAAAAAGTTGGTAACTAATAATTTAACCAGAGTAATGGAAGTTTGACTTCATTATCACTTTTCTTTTTGTTAAAGTTATTTAACGTTTTTCCAATTTTCGTTGTTTTATTACATTAATTGTAATTAATGTTAAATAACAATTTTCGAATAAATATATCAATATAAATTATATAATTATATAATTAGTTTTGATATAATAATGTAAATAAATTAAAATATTAAATATTTATATCCTAATCTTTTTAATAATATTTCAGGAATATTAGTATTTGGCCGAATTTTTCGAAACAATTCTATTCATCAATAATATATTATGGCATCTCGAATGAGCGAAGATCGGTTGACAACACTAATGAGGAAATTGTAATTAACTTCCTTAATTTAATTAATTAACTTCATTAATTTCCTTAGCAATCGAGTTGATAATAATTCAATGAGATACGAAGGTTTGATTGCCCCAAGGTCAGTTCCACCAACTAATCTTCCTGGCGGAATTGTCTGACAATGACTACTTAAAAAGAGATGCAAGGAATATGGTTGGCCATCCAACATTATTACGTCAAATCAATATGCAAGTCATTGAACCAAAAAAAAACGAAGCAGAAAATAAGGAATTATCCAGAAGTCTTCCCACTCCAGGAAATGTATTTCATTGGGATGGTCCATCAACCGTGCTCGAAGGACCTTGGTATGACTATGATTCAAAGAAACAATGATGGAAATAAATTTGGTGATCGAAATCAATAAATTTATTCTCTTTTTGATCTAGTTAAAAATAAATTTAGTCTCTTTTTGATTTAGTTAAAAATAAATCCAATAATTTTAATAAATTAACAAATTATTCTACTAAATTACTTCAGTAAACTACTCTATCTTCGTTCCATCGCCTTAAATGGGTTGTGACCATCACATAACAGGGGGTCTTGAGGGGGAAGGTTATCGTATTTTTATAAGGTTGTTTTATAAATCTGTATGTACATACACGCATCCACTTATATATACAGATACATATACACCCACACATATATACATATATGGGTATAGTTTAAATTAATAGTATTGATGTCGTTTTCAGGGGGGGGGGTGTTACTAAAAATAGATTTTAGTGACTTTCCGTAATTTTATTGGAGGATAGGGCCATTGAGACTAAATTTAGAGATAGGGGAATCCCAAAATCAATAATTGGTTTTATAATTTTATTTTTATGAAATAAAGATAATTATTTTAATAATATAATAATAATAGTAATGATAATAGTAATAATAATAATAAGAGTGGTAATGTTAATGGTAATAATACTAATACTAATAATAATAATAATAATAATAATAATAATAATAATAATAATAATAATAATAATAATAATAATAAAATGATAATTTAAGCCTTTTGCTGCAAATAATGTATTTAATGAAAGAATTTTCGACTATACGATAGTCCTTGTCAATCTCCTGAAATTTAGCAATGTTCTTCTTCAAAATACCCTTCAATCTTTCTTTTATTTCCTTTCTCTTAATTCTCATTGGTTGTAAATATAATGAATTGTTTTACTAAAAACTTTTAAAATTTTTTTTATAATTTTTACATTTAAAATTTCAAAATGACACAAACTAAAATTTTTAAATTTTTTACAGCTTCTATAATTAGCTTCTAGAAGCCTAATAAAATATTTGAAAATATTTTAAATAAAGCCTCCAATAACCACTTATATATGCTATTTAAATATTTCAATAAATGTGTCAATTTTGATTTTCAAACCCTATTTTTTAAAATTTTTTTTTCTATATTATTCTAATTATTACTTTTTAATTTATTCTTATTTTTTTTTAATTTCTTTGTATATAATAATAATAATAATAATAATAATAATAATAATAATAATAATAATAATAATAATAATGTTAATAACGATAATAATAATAATGTTAATAATAATAATAAATGTAAGTTTATATTTTAACAAGATTCCCACATATGGGGGGTATCATTTACGAAAAATTATGGAATTATTTTTTTGGTTTGGTTTGAAATATAATTTAACTCTATACGAAGATGATATAATTCAGTATACCTAAGGAATAGTTAATGGCTACATGATTTGAAGGGGGGTCATTTATGAAAATTTTCAATTTATATTTTAAAATATAATATAAGTTAAATATATATTAAGATAAGTTAATTTAAAATGCTTAGGTAATGGGTAATGACTGTATAATTTTGAGGGGGTCAGTTATGAACATTTCCAATTTAGAATTTTAAATATACTATAAGTTAAATATGTTATAATTATGTTATAAATATGTTATTAATAAGTTAAATATGTTATCAATCTTTACTTTACGCAATTACTAGAAAATTTGTTTAAGACATTTATAAATCTAGATTCGACAAACGTATAGGTAGAGTTGGTTCTTGATGATATTTAACCGTCTACATTAATTGTGAATTGTTATTAGTTTGAGTCTGGAGCTTTACTCCGTTTATCATACCTAGGGTAATGTATTAGTGTTGATTTTTAGTGTGTACGTTATATGTATATTATGCATGAGAAAAGTCGATTTAAAGAAAGTTGCTTGCTTTCGTGGCCGCACTGTGCTCACTACGACAAGCCCTAATGTGTGTGTGATTCGGTAATGTACTACCGTACTATAATATCGATAACGAGTTCTAAGAACTCCGTCGTACCAGAGGTAATTTATCGACGAACCCAGTGGCCTATACCACTGAGTCGGTACGACCTCCGACGAACCCGCAATGTATAATACAAATAGGTGCATGTGGTGATCTGCGATCGTAAATGACAAAGTTGAGGGTGCAGGATTGGCTGGGATCTCGCTTCAAAATAGATGATAACCGACGATCTCACTCAAACCTACACCTCTATAGTTAAATAGAAAGAATGAAAACAAGGTTTAAATAATAATAATTTATAATTCACAATGAAATCGTCCTAACTCACAATCTCAGAAAATCAAAAATTTGGCATAAGAGTAAGCATTAGCATTTGCATTTGCATTTTTCCTTAAAAAGTGACGAAATGTGTTAGTTTATATAGCCTCTGTTTGACGTGTAAGTATACATGCGTGCATTGATGCAGTAAAACAAATTCAGATTATTTTAATTCTCGAACATTCGATTTTTAATTTTTATCGATTTTGATGACGATTTTTCAGTAAGAATTTTTGTTTTTATTTTTGGAATTTTGTTTTTGCATTATTTTTTATTAAATTTGCCTCCATGATAGATTTCAGCATTTCCAGAACATTCCATGCTAAATTTAATCTATTTCTTATTTTTAAATTGTTTTTTATGATTTCTTTTCTAAAATATTTATTTTTTAAACTAAAATATTTATTTTTTATAAATTTTATTGGGTCGTTTGGCGGTCATGATGGATTTCGCCATTTTTATGAATTTTTCTGGATTTTTATTCAAAATATCGATATAATTTTCTTTACGTAAGATTTTATGAAGATTTTCTTTAATTTTCTTTTTTAATTTTTACTAATCGCCTTTATTCGAATTTGTTTTTTGTTGTTTTATGTCTTTCGGTTAGATTTGAGTAAGTTTTCGTGTAATACTTCTTGCTCGTGTTTTATTTTATTTTTAATTCAGATGTTTTATTTTTGGGTATATTATCTCTCTATTATCATTGTTTACTTGGTGTTTTATATATTTTTATTTAAGTAAACTTAATGCTGGGTATGCGTGTTGTGTACTGACACATTTCGTCCCATTCCCAACTTTGGGTCTAGAAATCAGTTCTAGCCCAACAATCGCCCTATCTTTAACCACTTGAAAGTTTTACCAGAGCGTGACTCAAGTGCTCAGATTTTGTTCACATACTGACGAGCCTAAGTCTTTTTCGGACATATCTTGTTTTAACTTGTTGGTAGTTGCTTAGAAGACTTTGTCATGTTACATCATAATTTGTCCTCGTTATATTGTAACTTGAATTTAGTCACTTTTATGCGATTTTTGTTCACATTTTAAAAGTAAACACATAATTATTATGGGTTTTATTTCATCTTTTATTTTATTTTAATTTTAGTTCAAAATGTTCCCTGTAGATTAACCACTTAATGCGAGGGTTTTTTGTTAAATGAAGTAAAAAAAGCAGGTTTTTTTGTTTTTATTTATAATATTGATAAAGTAGGAATCATAATATAAACTTAAAAAACCATAAAAAATTGAAAAACGTTAATCTTATAAAAAATTAAAAATTTAACTTTGTGTGAAAAATCTCAAAACAAAGTGTCAAACATAACCCCGAATTTTCTTCCCTTTCTCATTTTGTTTACTTCAGCAAACGGCACATTATTTTGTTGGGGCCGATTTTTTTTCGGTACCTGGAATTGGTTTCAAGAAGTGTTGCTCTGTCAATCTTAATGGATTGCTCTTGCTTGGACGAACACCTTTTGCTGAATATTGTAGATCATGGAGAATTTCTACATATTCATCGATTAGTAGTAAGCGAAACTCTAAGTTGCTTGTAGGGCCCACATGTTTGTGTACAAAACAAAAGCGTTCCACAATGCTTGTTCCAATAAATGGAAAAAGATTTTTTTATAATACTTATTCCCCCTTTTGCGCGCAACAGGATAATTTGAGAGGTGTTGATCCACTCTGTCAACACCTCCCATAGTGAAATTATAGTTCATAACTACTTTTGGCTTGCTTTTTCTAATATTTTTCTTTAAATATTCAATGCAGTTGCTGCCATGTATAGTAGAGAGAAAAAACACATCCCTCTTTTCCTTCCATCTCATCACAGTTATTTTTCTTTTTCGATATGCTGATAAAAATCCCGGCGTTACTTTTTTTGGAAATGCATAAAACCTTGAATGCAAAGAAAAAGCACGTCTGATCGTGTTTGTTTTGTTATGCGCATGCGGGCTCATGCTACTGGCGCACGCATAAAATTCGAACGAGCATACAATAAATATACACTAAGACAATGACATACAAACGGGCGAGAACATATCACTCCAGATAAAATTATAAACATAATATAAGTGGCGAGAGGCACTCGGGATAGCCCAAATCGGAACACATTTGATACACGAGAGATTCTCGTTCGAGATGCTTAAGTGGTTAATAAATTATTGAAAAATACAGCAACATTCAGAACGTTCATCATCAACATCATTACCATTATATCTAATTGGTAGACATTTTATAGAACTTATACCAACTGCGAAAAATTAAGACGGGGCTTATCAACAGCGTAAAGTATGGTGCTTACCTAAGAATGAAATGGAATAATGTCTATGGAATAATGTCTATAAAATCGTAAATATTGTATTAATATTATTTGGTAATTATTTTTTATAAAATTTTAAAAAATTCTGACAATTTTTGAACATTCTTTCGCATCAAAATCCACAAATCACATGTTTAGTTGTATTAATATTTGGTTTTTAATTAATTTCATCGCTACGATTGCTGTCAAATTTTATAATGAATTATTAGGCGGATATTTTACTGATTTGAATATGATAATTGACCTTATATTTTGGCTTTTCTATTTCACCTTGCTGTTGGGCTTATGATCAAAAATAAATAATAATACTTAAATTTATAATTAACAGAAAATAGAGGGGGAGAACTACCTTAGAGAAAGAGGAACTAGGAAAATAATAGAAAATAATAAAAAGAATTACCTAACAAAATAGAAAAAATAAATAATAAAAAAGCTAGCACAGAAAATCAGGATAAAAACACTAAACCTAAAAATAACTATAAGAATTACGAAAAAATCGATAAAAATACGAAAAATTACCTAAAAATCGACAAAAGAAAGGAAATTAAGAATAAAAAATAAAATAATAATAAAACCACCAAAAAACAATAGAAAATAAAAGAAAGAGAAAAAACGGGAAAGACCAATAAAATTAAAATATTACAACCGCGCTGAATTCTGATTGGTCAGAATTCAGTATATAAGAAAAGCGGAACAGTTAGTTTATAGTTTTAAAATTTATTCCATAGGTAAGCTAATTAATCAATTTTATAGTTTTAAAATTTATTCCATAGCCGAACCAGTTCTTCTATTCACGAGCATTGAAATCCAGTTTTAAAATTTATTCAATAGTTATTCTATTCGCAATCATCGAAATCAAAAGGAAATGTAAGGGATTATTTTAGATTTTTAATACGATTACGTAAATAATTTTGAATGCTATAGTTAATATTATCCCTTTTTAAACTGTAATTTAAGTAGTAAAAATGTTCTTATTTTTTCGACAACAACTAAATATGGTTTCAGGAGATTGAGTAGTTGTAGAATGATGTATTTATGAAATTCTGGATGTATGGAGTATTGAACCTGAAGAATGTGCAACCATTTATATCAGTATTGAATCCAATGTAGAAAGGTGTGGATATATGAAAAATAAATTATTTTAAATTCTATGAAATGTTGGTCATTTGATTTTTGACACGAAGATATTTAGATTCTCATTATTATATTAATTTATGCATATGATTTTGGGGACTGATTAGCTGGGAGGACGTCCGGAATTTGTCGATGTTCGCATTGACGAGGTACTTGACGAGCGTCTTGCTGGATGATTGATCCCGGTAGAAGTAGATATGGTTATATTATTAAATCACTATGTTGTGCTCCAACTCGGTAACGGAACTCTGTTAAATGATTTCTCGGATTTGAACGAAAAACCAGCTTAATAGTAGCGTGTGGAAGTATTTATTTCCAGTCAGTAAGGGAAGTCTTCTTTTACCTTAGGATTTTGGTATACTTCTGAAATAGGAGATTTAGGCGTTAAATTCGTTCGAAGCAGATTTTTCCCGATAGATGTAGATGTCAACCAACTGAAATGTCACTGCAAGAAGAATAGGCACAAACTGTATGAGAAACGATAGCTGGCTTATTGGAATACATTAAAATAATCTGAATAAGCGATAGTCCACCAATATTTTCACTGTTGTCGATTTGTGAATTTTCCATAATACTCGTTCTGAATGTTACGATTCACACAGATAAATAGATAAGCAGCAGGTCTTTATCTCTAATTCTCGTACCTCACGACTGATAAGCTCCCTTCATGAGCATTTTTCGGCAGTAACTAATATTCAGTAGTATGAGCACTAATCGGATTTTGTGCTGCGATGTTATCAAGAGTTGTCCTATTCCGAATTAACAGCAGATCTCTGTATACCGTTCCAGTAAACATAGTAATTAAATTTCACGAGTTTGTAATTAAATAAGATGGTTGAAATTTTTGAAAATCAATAACGCACAAATACATTGCATTTCACAAGGTTCAGACGGAATTAGGGTGAGCTATTGCGGGTAGGTCGAATAGACGAAAGATATCAGTTACATTTCTAACGAATATTGGGAATTGGACGAGTTGCGAGCGAATCGATGCATAAATAAACCCCTTACAAATTCTTCTTACTCAATTTTTTAATAAGTTGATTTTAGGAGGCAACTGATTGATTTTTTCGGTGTTTTTCACGCCACGCTTTTGCTCAAATAGACGCGCATAAACGCTAATAATTTTGCGTATGGTTGATCATATGGTTGAATGTATGAGGAATGAAATGGAAAAAGATTCGATTCTTATTATAAGACTTTCTGATTGGAGTAAATAGATATTTTCTTTTCTAGTAAAACTAATTGTAACAAATGACTGAACCAAGCCTTCCTCCAACCGGCCTGAGACCGTGCTTCTCATGTGCCGACAAAAATGCCCTTCTGGCGAAATCAGCTGATTACATTGGATCGTTAAAACGAAAAATCGATACGCTGGAGGGAACATGGTTTACCCCTGCCAGCATGAAGGAGGCACGTATGAAAATTCTCCGTCTGGAACATTGCCGCGACAGCTTGCTGCAAGAAAATCTGAGTCAAGGACTCACCATTAAGGCACAATCGGCTGCTCTCCATCGTATCTACTCAGACGCTGGACTAAAGGCGAGAGTAGCCGAATATCCAATTTTAGACAAGGGAAATCTCTTCCCCACACATCACGATCTACCTATTCCCACACCCAATCAGTCTTGTGTTGCGGCGCTCACGGCCCAACTCCAGTCTCTCCAACTCTCACTGACATCGTTGTGATTACTACGTCAACCACTGTACCGCCAGCCACTACGTCATCGAATCCATCAACGTCGCAGCCTGTCGTTGTACCGGGGAAACAGAAACGTAAGAAACGGCTAACACGGGCCGAGAAAACGAAAAAACGTCGCGAGGAAATGGCTGCCCTCGAGACAACTTTATTTGCAGCCACTCAGGCGAAGGAAACGCCATCGGCTAAGATCATCGCTCCTATCAAAATCGTGCCTGTCTCCACCTCTCAACCACCTTTCGACCCTGCTTTGGAGTGTGACATCGATGCGATGTTAGCGGGAGGAGATATGATCTAGAAAGTAACCAGCTTTCAGTATCATCTCATCGCAATCCTCCCCAGTAATATCTCGCCAACATCACGGCAGACAATATGTACATTTCTATAATTTGACGTAATACCCTTATGGATTATGTGTTTATTTAATGATTAATTCAAGTTGTGTTTGAAAATTATATTTTACTTCGTTTTTACTAGTTGTGGGAATGTTGAATTTGACACCGTAAGTACCAGGATAATATGACATAGGTGGATTTAAAGACCTCACTTGGACCAGAGGCAGATTTCCTTGTGATGTAAGTCCTTCTACGGCCTTCCGAACCCGAATCGCGAATACGGTGAGGAGTAGTTTTGGCGACAGAACTCACCTGCTCACCGGTTCCGACCTCGGTGTACAGCATCAACATGACTCGTAGTTATGGGTACACAGGAGGGAAATCTTTTCGACAAATCATTTGGGCATCCTTAGCCACAGCCTTAGCTTCATGCTTTGTATTATTATCTATTTCTAGGTTTTAATAAATGTCAACTAAAGCATCTAAAATTTCAGCTATTTCAAACCTAAGTGGACGAAGGGCATCGACTCTTGATTCCCACCTGGTGGCTGACAAAGGTTTTACTGTAATTTTAGTATTTTTTTTAAGAACTCCCATCGTTTTGTTGAAGCGCTAAAGAAATTATAAATTGTTTGAATAGTGGAAAAGAAACTAAATGATTCTGTGTTAATTTTGGCTGCATCATTCACTACTAAATTAAGTGTATGTGCCGCACATGGGACGAAAAATGCACGAGAATTCAAATTTAAAATACGTTTTTGGACCCCATTATTTTTCCCATGCATATTTGCGCCATTATCGTAACCTTGTCCACGTAGATCATTAATATTCAAACCTAAATCTTTAATGTTGTCAATAAGATAAGTTGCTAAACCTTTTCCTGTGGAGTCAGATACTTTTAAAAATCCCAAAAAATGTTCGCTTATTGCAACTTCATTATTTTCATCTTTATTGACAAATCTGGCTATAAATGTCATTTGTTCGTTATGACTAATATCAGGAGTGCAATCTAATATTAGAGAAAAATATTTGGCATTAATTATCATTTGAATAATATTTTGCAAAATTTTCGAAGAGATCAACGATATTATTTCATTTTGTATAGTTTTGCCTAAATAATGAACTGTTTGTGTCTCCTTTTTTGTATCTTTGCTAAATGATTTGCTATTACTATGTCAAATTTAGAAAAAAGTTCTACAAATTTTAAAAAGTTACCGTTATTTTTTTCATAGATAGTATCTGACGAGCCACGCAGAGACAGGCATTGTCTGGCAAGATATTTTATGATTTCGACAATTCTCTCCAAAACAGCGTACCAATGTTTCTTTTCAACTGCGTATACTTTTACGAGTTCAGCATCTATTGTAGTTAAGTTGTTCATTTTCTTTTTTAATTGAGTCCACTTTAAAAAACAATTAACATGTAATGTACTAACTTCATGAGCTGCAAGTGTTTTTGACAAATTTCTCCAGCAACTAAAACCATTTATAATCAAATGCTGGTTTCCTTCTATTTGATTTATAAACAATTTACAACAAAAACAGAAAACACGGTTTGCTGAACTTGAATAAACTAACCATGATCTTGGTATAATTTCATTATTAGGTAATTTACGATTGTAATAATAATTAGTAAAACTTCGTCCATCATCATCACGGGGATAAACTTCTTTCCTTATTTGCATTGGTCCTTGCTCGATAATAATTTTTCTAATTTTATCATTAATAAATTTAGGCCAAGTTGCGGGATCAATTGAATGAAAATCAGCACTATTACTTATAGTTTCAGTTAAATGTATGGTTTGAAGCTCTTTGTTAGATGAAGATGTTATTTCTGTTTGTAAATTTATAGATTGTGTCTCATTAGTGGCATTATTTCTAACTTCACCATTTGTGCTATCCTCTGGAATAATCTGATCATCCGTTAACGTTATTGTAGGTATTGTCAAATTTGCTTTTTTTAAATATTGGTTAAGGCTTCCCTGATTTTTTTGTTCCTCCAACTCTCTCTTCGCCTTTCGTTTTCGATTTTCACACCCGGATAATTTTGTCTTTGAATTCATATTTTATGATATAGGTAAGCTAATAAAAATTTTTTTAATTAAAAAAATATAAATTTTAGAAGTAAAGATAAAAATAATTAAATAATACCTACCACCGTACAATGATTCAATTCCGCAAAATAACTAATGTACTGAAACAAAACACTTTTTTACTATTAAACTGTACTGAACACTTTTTTATTTTACTATTAAAATTTTAATATTAAATTTTTTTTTATTAGCGAAAAAAGTTTACCAAATAACAACTGAACTGATTGAAAACTGAATAGAACTGGTAGACTTTTAAAATAATTTTTTTAATCGAAATAACTAAACCGAATATAGCAGGCCGTTTCAAAATAAATTTATGCATGTATAATTTATTTTGTTTTGCGAAATAATTAAACAATTCTTAAACACTTCGAAAACTAGTAGGCCGGCCAGTAGTTTTTCAAGGAAATTTTATTTAAAAAAAAAAAAATTCTTATTAAAAAAAAATTTGTTAATGGTTTTTTTGTTAAATATTAAAAAGAAACTAAAATTCTAAATTGTTTAGCGCCTTTTCCGAGAGGCGCCCCGATGCCTTGCATCCACCGCTTCCAACTAAAGCCGGCCCTGGTTGCATCAATCATTAAACATCCTTCCCCAGGTGCTCAACATTGCTTATTAGATTTTTTTTCGAAGTCACACCTATCATTCTCATATCCTTAAAAATTCAATGTGACGAATGATTTTAACTATGAACTTGTTTGGTGCAATTCATTTATTCATGTTTTATTACCTTTATGCACGAAATATTTTCCAAATAATCTCCAAATGTTCGATTAAATCATTCAAGATGGGTTTCTTTGAATTGAAAAATATACCGAGTATTAATTATTCGTTTTAGAATTGCTTTATATTACGAGAAAATACTTATAGAATTTATTTCAGAAATGGATTCATTTTCACCAAATCCATTTGCCATAAATCGTTTCGTTTTATATGCTTTAGTGGAAATCGTTCCACATATTTTGTTTAGAGTGCATGCCAATTAATCTGATAACCAATTTTTTCATTTCGTTTTCGAGTTTGAGAATTTTCCAGCTTTATTACTACAGTGAAACTTTCGGCATCTTTCGAATTCATTCATTTTTTTTAAATTATAACAAAATGATTTAAAATTCAAAATAAGATAAGGTTATTGACCCATTGTTATTCCAATGTAACAAATATCCTAATGAATATTTAATATCAATGATAAAAATGCATAAATAAACCCTGACTGTTATTAACACATAATTTTACATTTTTTTGTTGTCCGTTTTGGTTTTTACAAGAGAATAATTTCCTTGATTATTTTGGAGCCTAATTTGAACCATGACAACATAAATTGACAAGATAAATTTCTGAAGTGTCATGTTATTAACACTTTTCAAAGTAGTAAAATATATTTCGTAATTCAAAGATATGTAAAAAATTAATTTAGTTCTTTCAATTCAGAAATTAAAATTAAAAATTCACTAATTTAAAGACAAAAATCGTTTAATCATTTCAAAATAATCCATCTTGAATTATTTAATTTGTTGGGGTTCAGCAACAGAGGTACAAAAATTAGGTTAAAACAGCAATTTCACATTAATAATTTAAAGTACAATATATCAATTAAAAAATCAAAAACATTAAAAAATTATTTAAGATTTACATTAGTGTTGAAAGTGCAGAGCATAAAATGGTTGTATCAAATGTGGTTGAATCAATAAAAAGTGTAATTGATTATTATCAAATAAAGATTTTTGTGTTGGGTCATTTAACAAAATTTCAAAAAGAACACAAAGGAGTCAGTGATACCGACTTGCACAAAATACCCAACAAATTTAACGGAAACTAAAATCGTTTTCCTATCAAAATGTCAACTAAAAAAATAAGGAGAAAAATGTAATTTTATCATAGAATAAACCAAGAGAACTTTAAAAATACAATATTATATTGTATAAATTAAGTAAAATTTTAAAAACGCTAAACTGAGAACTCTAACATTAAATTTCAGTCTTCGGCTCCTGTTTTATTTTTCTTTTATTTCGAAATTTAAACTAGAGCATTTCCCGTTTTTCTAGATAAATTTCTGAAGTTATTAACAATTTTCAAAATTTTCGATTTTCTCAGTGATGTACCATTATAATTTTCAAATTACTTTACTGGACATAAAATTCATTTCTTTATTATTTAATGATTTTAGAAACCAGAATTTTTTTAAATCCTCAGTATTTCTAAGGCTAACTGGTAAAGCAAATTGAATTTAAAATTTTTAAAATTTTCCATAAATTCAATATTTATATAAAATTTGTCTTTAAATGTATTATAAACTACAATAGTAAATCTTATTTTCATTAACAAATTTTGAATTAAAGTTCATCAAATGAAAATAAACCGTTAATGTCTCAATTGAAATGATTACGTAGGTATTAGGTTTTATCTGTGATAATTTTTCTTTATCAATTTTATTTGTAAATAGGGTTAAAGATTTTGATTTTTTTTCGAGTATAATTTTGAACCTTGATTTCATAGCGATTAGATATGACTAATTTTTGCAGTTTGCTATTTGCATTTAAAATTGAGCGTGTGTGCCCAGAATGCACACTATATATCATTAGGCATCAAAAGTGATTAATTTCATTTGTTGATTCCACAATTTTCTTCTTGTAAATGCCCAGCATAAATTTTGGAATTATAATTGTCTTATTTTTGTCAGTTAAAATTTGTAATTTTCAAGCCGTAAATAAAGATGACGTCAGCTTTAATTACTGAATTCGATTATCAGACAAATGTGGAAACGAAAAATTCTTCTGGAGATTATGTTCCTGTGATATCTTATATTGGAAAAATCGAGACTTCTTCATATCTTTTAACAGACAAACAGGAATTATTATTATTGAAATTCAATGTTTATGGAACAGGAAGATTTCTAAATGAAACTAATTCTATTACAAGTATCGTAATCAGAAATGTTGGATTAGCTGAAAAAATAATTGTGGGAGAATCAGTTCCTATTGGAATGCTAAATTTGTTGAAGGGAGTAGTAAATCTGATGAATATAGATGAAATGAGAGAAAATAAAACCGAACATGATATCAGTGGAGAATGTTTTGTAAAATATGAAACTGTAAATGATCATATTTTTCGAAAAGAAAAATCACAATGCAACACTTCTTTTGTTTTATCATCCACTGATAACAAAGTCGACAGTTTTTCATTATACAGAGAAAGCGGAATTAATATTTATTATGTTTACAATAACGACGGAGCTTTAATTTCCATTAAAAGTGTTGAAACCCATTCTATAGAACCAGTTTTATTTCACAATTTAATTCAAGACTATAAATCCGTAACAACTATAACTTTCAAAAAATTAACAAAATCCCTATCAATGATCAGTTCAAAAAGTTTAAATGATGTCATTCGAATAATTTTTGGAAACAATTATCAAGAAGTATTTCTTATTTCAACGCCAGAATTTGTTAATTATTTGCCGACTAACAGTGAAGAATTTTTCCACCAAATAAAATCACTAACTAGTTCTAAACAGAAAATATCTCCATCGCAAATCACAATAAAATTGATAAAGATTTTTCGTCAAATTACTGAAAAATTTGTTTTGCATGACTTGATGAAAATGAAATTTTCCAAAGAAATCAGAGAAATCCTAACCGATGCTTTAATAAATTGTGGAACTAAATTCTGTTATGAAGTGACTTTAAGTGAGCTCGAGAAAATTTCCAAAGAAGATGAATTAGAAGCACACAGAATTTTGTTATTGATTCAAAATATTAGAGCGCCAAAAATTTTTATCATTAAGAATCTCTGGAAAAATATACAAAATTTAACTGGTTATTTATACGATCAAGCAATTCAAACTCTAACAAGCTTATTGGAAAATTCTCCAGATAATGTAAATCTCGAACCGGTTAAAGAAGAAATAGTAAATTTCATTAAAAAGCAAATATCCGCTTGCGACAATGAACATTGCTTCCTGGTGCATTTAAATGCCATAAAAAATAGCAGACTTGGAAATTTTCGCGAGATTTTATTTGAATTTTTTGAAAAGAGCGGAAATTATTCCTCAAAAATAGTGGCAAATGCGTTTAATACTTTTTGGGTATTAAAATTAAATGAAAGTAACGGAAATTTAATTAAGGAGAAAATATTTAAATTGATTTCTAATAAAATCAATTTTTTTGATCCACTTGTTCAGTATCATTCGATTTACTGTTTAGTAATGCTTCAAATAGACACATATAAACTGATAGGGGTTCTTAATGAAATGAACTTGAACAACACTCATTTCCAATATTTCTTAATGACAAAGCTGAAAGAACTGATCAATTTAGGAATTGTAAAGGATTTTAATTTACTTTTGGAAAGTAAATATTTTCAAAACTTACAACATATGTTTTTAACCTATTCCGAGGAACACGGTTCCAAAGTATATATTAAACCGCTATTTGCTACAGAAAATTCACTAATCGACATTCATTTCAATATTATTGGATCAGATGGGGGAATAATAAAGCATAGTATGACAGATTTATTTATCGTATCAACTGCCAACGAAAACAACGTATTTTCCTTATCAACTCATATGAGTGGTTTAGGTGCATTTGCAGGAACAAATGAAAATAATGAAGAAATTGAAGGAATATTACAATTAGCCCTTTTTGGCAAAGAAATAAGACCATATATATTATTTCAAGGAACGACAGACTTAATGTCAGCTGTTTGGAATGCTCCGACTAGTTTAAAATCAATACTTAGAGGATCTTTTGTGCCAATAGATTCACAGAATGAAATAATTTTTCAAAATGGAATTTTTATGATGGTAAATTACATTGGATCTGTAGATTTGGATTTCTCATTTCAAATGAATTCTAATTTATGGTACAAAACAGCCGAAACGTTATTAAGGACAACTGGGAATGCATTTGTGACAATCAATTCAAAATTGAAATCAATCAATCAATCATCTGAAAGCATCAATAATTTATTTATTAAAACTGGTATTGATTTCGAAACTAATACTAATTTTGGAAATAGTCCCGTACGAAATTGTTTGTCAATATTGAGCCCGGTATCGACAATGAATGTTAAATCAACTATAGCCTTAAATGACAATTCAATTATCCTTGATCATTCCAACCAATTCCTAAACTTACCGGGAAAATGCTACTCAATCACTCAGAAGATGAATCAAGTTTGCTCTGAATTTTAATTTCAGACTTCCTTTGAAATTTTAATGTTCTATTTTTAGTAAAAAAAAACCCAAAATTGTCTTTAATTTGCATTTTACTATTGAAAATATTGTAAGATTTTGATTAAAATTAAATATCACATTTGATTAAGATATTTATGAAAAAAATTTGGTAAAAAATTTGGTTTACTTATTGAAATTTTAAATATTAAATATAATTGAAAGTTAGAAATTTTTCGATTAATTTGATTTCATTTTAAGTGTTTGTAAATTTTGTTATCTAGATGCTGGGATTCACTGTGTCCGTTACATTCAATAATGACCGCCCTTTTCTCGCTGCGTGTTCGAAAAATTAATTATTTATTGAATTTTTACAAACTGGCATTTCTGTGCTTATCATTAATCTAAACGTGCTACATTGTTTCTTAATAATGATTCCGATTTTGTCCAATATTTTGCTCTTTCACTTTCCATCTATGGAAATATTTGTTATTGCAGCAGCATACTCTTCAAGGAATATTTCCGTTGTCCAATTCATTTGAGTTATCGGGGTTTTTGATTTCCATTTCCATGTATTCTTCAATCATCAGATCGATTTTTTAGGTGTTGTCCCACTTTGTTTTAAAGAACTTACAGTTGTATCAACTGTTCCTGCCTTTGATGATGTTGAGTCTATGTCCCGAAGTCTTATATATTCTTCAAATGAATGTTTCTCTTAAGGCGGTGTTCTTTGAACTTGGACGTCATTGATACATTGACTTTCAACTTTCAGGTAAAGATTTCGTATACTTTTTACGTAATCTAACACTTTATTCTTATATATCTTTACCAACTTGCGTGTTTTCTCTTCAACTGTTTCGTTTTGGAAGTGCCATATATTGCCTGAATAGAATCATTTTGTGAATTTCTTCCTAATCTATTTCCTTTCGAATATAGGACATTTTTTTAGCATTTCTTCTGAAACTGATAGCAAGTTTAAGCCTTGATTTAAGAGTTGATTGATAACTTGGCATTTCATGTGCTTCATTTGATTTCCATACTTATAGTACGATTATGACGTCGTCATAGCCCGCTCTTAAATATTTTGTCAAGTATTCGTTTTATAATTTCCATGATGAGAATCGTTTCAGTCCCCACCAAATCTTTCTATCTCTTTCTAGCATCTCCAAATTTCCTTTAATGACATGAAGGACTTCTTCCATGATTGTCGGTTTCAGTTCCTTAACTAATTGAAGCTCTGATCTCAATTCTCAGGCAGTGTTGGGTTTTAGTTACTTGATTGGAAAAGGATATGAGAAGTCAGAAACTAGCCGACTTGTTAACCCAACTATATTATTTCCACACCTGGTGGAAAATATTGAAATTGAAAAGTGATAAACATTAGTTACGAGAAATTTGCTAAAGCTTAAAATATTGAAGCAAATTAAATTGAAAATATATTTGGGAAAATTAATTATAGAAAAGAAAAGGAATTAAAAATTAAAATGACAAATTTTATCATAATACACTCATACCTCGCTTTACGGCCTAGATAAGTTCCAGGAAAGTTGGCCGCAAAGCGAAACGCCGCATAACGAATCAAATATTTTGATACAATTTTTTGGAAGATACACGATCTCCACATCTTCAGATAATTCGCATAAATTAACCGGATGTCCTGGAGCATTATCCAAAATTAGCAAAGCCTTGTCGCACCTTTTTTGGCCGTATAACGAAACATTTTAGGCCGTAAATCGAAAAAGTGCCGTAATTAAAGTAGGCCGTTATAGCGAAAAGCCGTATAAAGAACAGCCGTATAGCGAGGTATGAGTGTACTTAGTATAGGTTCGATTTCATTTTCTAAAAGGTTAAGACTATCATTATTATCGCAGTTCACATTCACAAGGTCTGTTAAAACAATTAAGGTTAAAAGTAATAGGGTCTTTCATACCAAGAATAGATTTTCAATAATTAATATGATTGGATATTTTGTAGTGGATCCTGCATTTGTGTGTTGTATTCTGCGCATTCGAAACGACTAAGCAGACACAGTGAGCTGAACACTGACAAGGAGTCGAAGCCTGGAGCCAACATGGTTCCATTCTGACCATGTGAATTAGGTAAACAAAATGATCGAAGTTCAAAGAAAGGAAATTGAAGATCAGGTGACTAATGTATCTAAAGGTCACTATCAGGAATAAGGCACGGAGGATTAGGATTAGGTCGACACATCAACGAAAGATTCATGAAAGGAGACACGTAGCATGAACAAATACTCTTGATTATCTACCAATGGCCAACAATAGACCAATCATCATACCGGCTACTGCGAAATTCTAAGCTACATCCTGGAACGAATGAGCGAAGTCCTCTGATAGCCACCCGCTAATGCACAGGACAAACGTCGCTTGTGACCGGTAATTAGTGGTAACAAAAACCTTAGATGTTGCAGTATGTAGATAAAAAAATAGTTAAATTAGATTTTTCCTAAGATGGCCAACAATCTGATATATTTATTACATAATGATATATCATAGATAAGGTCTAACTATGAAATATACTCACAAAAAACATTTACTCTCAAAGAAGCCCAAAAACATTTTTTCGTTAATAACTTTTATTTGTTGATACACTTAATTCCGAAAGTTTAAAGTCTCTATAATACACGTTGATGTGTTCATCAGTCGATGACTCACTATTTATGAGAATGTAAAGTTATTTACTTCGTTTCATTTATTCAATTTTACAAGTAAGTTTATTTATTTTTGGTAACTTTTAAGGTTTGAATTTTGATTTTATAAAATTATGAGATCATTATTCAAGCTGTTAAATGTTACTTGTAATCAACATTTTGATTATAAATTATTTTTAATTAATTTTCAGGGTTTTTTAGGACATTTATGACTATGAATTTATTTGGAATTATTTCGATAAAATGTAAGTTAGATTAATATTTTTAACTATAAATAAATAAAGAAATCACCAAACACATTTATTTTTTAAGACATTTAAGAAAGAAGCGGAGTAGTGCTTTAGGTTTTTGTAATCTTCTCTCTCCAGCTCATAGATATGGCGAATTTTGTCATTTTATGTTATTATTTTTTTTATACAAGTTATTAAAATTAACGATTTTCAAATTTTTTTCTGCAAATGTCGATAGACATTGTTGACAATATCTGATATATACTGTAAAATATTTTAATTATTTGTAACTAAATGAAAAAATTCTTTCATTGTCAATTCTTCACCTTCGCAAAAAGGTAGCGTTTCCAGAGAAATATCCTAAAATCTAAAGAAATATTATAATGTTGTCGTCCTTTTCTCGAAAGTACAAAGTAGTTGTCCGATTCAAAATCTAAAATTTTTCCCCCATGATTTTTAATATATTAAAAATAATGATATGTTAACAATATTGTTAACAATTAAAATAAATTTAAGTTGAAAATTTAAATAAAAAGTAAGCGAAGAAAAAATACAAATAAAAGCGTGATCATGCACAAAATTGATAGTGAAGCAAAATATGATGGAAGCAGTATTAGAAAATGGCAAAAGCAATTGCAAAAAGCAAGAATCCCGAAATCGGAGAAAAATCAATAAATTGTAAAACGTTCGCAATCGAATTGGGAAGACGGGACAGGTATAGATTAGCTAATGGTCAACTAGATCATGATTAGATATTTATCAGAAAATGGTTAGAAAGGGTAGAAAAGCATTCAAATGTGTTAAAACAGAAAACGTTAATTAATTGGCTAATAGAAAACCCAAGCTAATGGGAAACCCGAGTCAATGGAAAATCCGAGAGATGAAGGAAACCAGAGATGGGTAAACAAAGAGAAAAGTAAAGAGAAGGAAGATTTGGGCCCCTTAGCATGACACAATGATTAATGGGAAAAGAACAAGAAGATAGTGGGTGCAGAGCATTATGGGTGACAGCCGAAGCAGATATGTGGAGTCGAATGTCAAGTGAGAGATTAGCTCGGCAATAACCATTTGTCCTCCCGATTTCGAAGAGTATATAAGGAATGGGAAAATCGGCATTTTGCCTCAGTTAGGGTAAGAAGAAACGAGAATAGGCGAAAGGTAAAAACGAATTAAGGAGATTAGGGAAAAAGATAGGATAGGAATACGAAAAGGTGAAAATGGATTGAGTCAAAGAGAAAAAGGAAAACGTTGGTCAAAAGAACCTAAGGAAATAAAAGGTGAATATTATCTTTGTCAAAGCATCAACACCGAGCGGAGAATCGGTCAAACTTAACTTTGATTATTGATTGTTGAGAATATTTTGTGATTTAAATATACGTTAGGTAGTTTATTGTTTTGATTAAAAGGACACGATGAGTCAGATGTTACCGAGTTAAATTAACTAAAACCCAACAATGTTAATTACTTTTAACTTTCGGAATAAAAAAACTATAATAAATTTGCATGTATTTTATATTGTGTGCTGTGCTCGTATGTGACTTTTTAAATTCCTACACCTAATTCCAAAAGTTAAAATTGTTTATAATGTACGTTGGTGTGCACACTAGTTGAGGTGACTCACCATTTGTGTGACATTGTTTACTTAATTTCATTTTTTCAAAAATCGTTTTCAGGTAAGATTTTGAATTTTAAGTAAATTTTGATTTTATATATAATGAGATCATTATTCATTATATTATAAATACTGACTTGTAGTCAGTATTTATAATATAAAATATTGATAATAACATTTCAGGTGTTTTTAGGAATTTTATGCATTTATTTGGAATTATTTCGCTAAAATGTAAGTTAGATATATTTCTTGAAGACATTTAGGAAAGAAGCGGCGTATATGGATAAAATAATTTCTTTTTCCCTTAGTGATTTCTGCATTTTTCTTATATTTATAAATTATTGAAATAATCCAATTTCTGGGGATTCCAAGTAATCTGTAATTCTATGAAAATATTAATTTGTTAAAATAATTTATTAAAATAAACGATTTGCGAATTTTTTTCTGCAAATTCAAAGTTGTGAAACGGACCTTATTCAATATTTGAAATGCTACCTTCACACTATAAAATATTTTAATGAATAAATCTTACATTGTCAGATTTTCACCTTCGCAAAAAGGCAGTGTATCCTGAGAAATATCTGTAAATCTAAAGAAAGTTTATATTCTAAATTATTTTATAATTAAATTTTACGATGTATTTTCTAGTTTTTCTGAAGCTCAAGGTAGAGTAATCGGAATCTGATTCAAAATTTTTAGTGCTTAATATTTTAATAATATGAAAATATTAATATGTTAACAATATGTTAATCAATGTTAAATTTCGGAAAAAAACACTATATTATTTTTGCATGCATTTTCCACTATGTGTTTATTATGTTTAATTATTTTTCTGTCACTTTTACGACTCCTATAATAAATATGTTAACTTTCGAAGCATTAAATTTTTACACACAGGTAAGTTTGTGTGTTCGTATATTAAAATTTTATCGATTTTTTTTGATTATAGAAACTTTTATATTTCGATTTACAAATTCCATACAAATCATTGTATCAAAAATAATTGGTCAGATTATATATAAATTAATTTAAATTCAAATTTTATACTGGCAACAATAAAAAATGTAATCTTACAACCGTTTTTTTATTTATATTTAATCATAATAATAAAATCACAAATAATCTGTTAATTAAAAAAAATTTAAAAATTGAATTAACAAATCCTCATTGAATACAATTTGCTATTGAAAAACAGTTAAATAGTTGTTATTAAATAAATACATAAAAATATAACGGATATTAGTGTATATTGGAATTGTTGCATCAGTCATATTTACAGCAGCTGCTCATTAATTCCATGGATAATAATAATAATAATAAATATTTCAATCATTTTTTGGAAGCTGCTCATTTACTGTTTGCACATTGATCGCAAAATTATCATTTCTATTCCTTTGATCTTCATCGTGAAAACTCACATAGGCGAAATTTTTCTCATTTAAACGAAATTTAACAAAATTGGACAATTCAAATGATGACATTAGTGCCTAAATGGGAAATTAATTCCACAAATTATATAGCGCTAAAAACTTTTTTTACATCTTTAATTCCATCTAAAACTAAAATGAATTTATATTTTTCTGATAGAATAGGCCAGATGTCCTTATCCATGTTACACGTGTTAGCAAAACTAAAAACCAACATGTCGGCCTCGGGAAGGATGGCTAGGCTACTTTTATTGCCAAACCGACATTGCTTAAACCACAAAGATACTTTATATTTTTGATACCAAGCCCGATCTAACGCTAAACTAATAATGACTAAATAAATATCCTTCGAAATTTTAGTTAGAAAATAGTAAAAATAATAATAAGAGTATTCTTAAGAAATCTAGTGAAAAAAATTAAGAAAAATGATATTTGCACATACCAAGAATGAAACACTTCAAAAATCTATTCCCATAGCTGTGCTGGGGTTGGGATAGCTCAGGGAGCAATTTCAATAGCCAAGTATAAATAATTGAATAAAACGAACAATTACTATAAATAAAAAACGGTAAAAATACCATATTCAGTAATTTTTATAAGTAGATAAATTAGTTGAAGAATGGCTACTCAAAACGGTTTTTATTGTTAACGTTGAAAGCGACTGTTGATAAATGTATGAATAATGCTAAGGATCGTAGTATAAATGAATGTAAATTGACTGATATGTCGAATGATGTAGTGAATATGAGTATTGATACTAACAAGCAAGATGAGCCAAAATATACGATGGTATTTCCGTATTCTGAAGAATATAAAGATTTCAAAAGAAAGATTGGTAAACAGCTGGGTAAATTGAATTATAGAATTGTTTCAAAATCGTGCAAAGTACGTAGTATATTTGTTAGTAAATCTCAAACGCCGTTTGGATTGTGTTCGGATCTCGTTTATCAATTCACATGTAATGGGTGTAATGCCACATACATTGGAGAGACTTCCAGTCATCTCTGTACTCGAGTTCAAGATCACTGTCGACCGAAGTGAGTGTCCAATATTAAGGATCACAATAAAGTCTGTATGAGAGAATTAGGAATGTCTGATTTTAAAATCTTATCAAAAAAAATTTGATAATTCTTTTGAGTGTGATATGTGAAGCATTATTGATAAGAACTTTTAATCCTAAATTCAATGTGCAGAATGCAGTGAATACGTGTGTGTTGAATGTTTTTAATCAAATTTATGTGAAATAAATAAAAAAATTATTGTTTAAAAATGATTATTTATAATCTAATATTTATAGATTTTATAAATTGTTTATATATTATCAATATAGCATAGTTATTCATCCATCGTAAATGTAGGTAACCTGACGATGATAGTGATTCTATCGACATATATAGTGAAATAGATGTACGAATGGCGACTTTAGTAATAAAATCTTTACCGTGTTTATATATATATATATATATATATATATATATATATATATATATATATATATATATATATATAATCAGTGCTTTTTTCTGAGGAACGCTTCGGAATAGTCAATTACAATCAACTTAAAAGTAGGTGTCGTACGCCAAAGCGAGTGAATCATAACTCCGTGCTTCCTATCTGTTATTACTATTATATAAAACACGCTCACGGTAAATATACGCCATTAATATACTACGTCATTAAAATCTTTTTCTGTCGTCGGTGTTGTAAATTCACATTGTAAAATAATCAATATATTTAAAATTTCAACAAATTGAATTATAAAGTAAATTTACTACAGATACGTTCCGGCAACTTTCTTCCAGAAAAAGCACTGTATATAATTAGTAATATATAACTACCATAATTAGTTATAATATAAAAATAATTAGTATGAATAAAATTGATTTTTCAGATATAAATAGAAATAACAGATCTGTGCTTAAATCATTAAAAAAAAGAAAGAATTTAGCAGCTGTCCAGCTATAACAAGCGAATAAAGTTAGATTAGGTAATCAATAAGGAAAATAAAGCGTCGGATAGAACAGCTATCACAGAATTATTTTGATTTAAAATTCCAGGTCAAAATGAAGTAAAAGAGAGAAAACTTGCAGTAGCAGTAAATTGCTAATTTGGGGAGTTACTAAAAGGAGATACCAATAAAGGTAATAACTGTTGTGGTAGATAACGTATCAAATTATCTTATAAGCACACCCGATCCATGAGAAGCAGCAATTCTGTTTATCTTGCTTGTTGGAATAAACTTACAGAGGGTGTAAATTACGAAACCCTTGATCTAATCGATAGCGAAAAATTTGGGAAACTCCCTCCATCTTTATTACACGGGAGGAGGGCAATTAGACCCAGCACCAACGTTCCCTCTAAGCTGCGCGCGAGCGCGCGCGCAGCAAAATTATTTTCAGCGCAGTATATTTAATAAAACCGTTTCATGGCAGTTGTTCCTAGTAAAAAGCACACGGAAATTGTCGATGTAAATGGACCACCGGCAGCGAAGACCGGTTATCTACTTAGTTTTCAACATAGTCGCTACAGTTATAGAATACAGTGTTGACAATAATCTCTTACAACCACGTTATAGCATTTTGACGCTCATTTGTATTTAAAGGCTGCTCAGCGCAGCTGACTTTGCGCGCACTGCTGCTTATGGCTTAGAGGGAACATTGCCCAGCACTTGTTACTTACTCTGAGGATGGTTTATATAACCGATTTCTGTACTTCATAGACCAGCGGCATAAGTATGGAAAGGCCAGAGTTTTAGAGCTATTCAAGTTAAACAACAAAAAATTAATTTGGACTGACGGATGCAACATCGCATTCGAAAATATGAAAAATGCTTTAGTGTCCTCACCTATTCTAGGGTTTCCAGATTTCGAAAGATATTGATGCGATTTTTGACATAGATGGATCAGTATTATCACAGAAAGACGACAACGGGTGCGAAAAGACTATAGCATACGGTTCTCATGCAGTAAGCAATCATGAAAAGGGATATTGCATAACAAGGAAAGAGTTATTTATATGGAAAACGGTTCGTTTTGAGAACGGACCATAAAGCTATCACGTTAATGTTATCCACAAAGAAACCAATAACAACGCAATTTCAGACATGGATTAACTACCTCAGCAGTCTGGATAATAAAATGGATATTAGAAAAGGTACGGATCATGCAAATGCAGATATGTTGTCAAGGAGCACACGTGAAACATGCACATAATGTTTATTGTCACACTAAGACCCGAAAGTGGAAAGAATGAAAACCGGAAGAATAAACACGATGGAAAAAGCTGAAGATTATAAGTGGCAAAAAGATAATACAGAAATAGAACAAATAAAAAAGGAAATAGCAGAGTTCTAGTTGGAAATTTATACTGGTAGACAACGTGGTGAAAACTATAGAGGGTAAGATATGGATACCTAGAGACAACAGACAAGAAACGATAAAGAGTATGCATGTTTTGTTATCACACACAGGAGCAGAAAAGGTGACAAAATATCTAGCGGAAAATTACGATATGGGAGACATAAAAAATCAGTAAAAGAAACAATTGGACAATGCGAGGCATGTCAAAGAACGAAAGTTGTAACAACAAAGATGAAGGAAGAGACAGTAAAACTGATAGCAGGGAGCCGTGGGAGAAAGTTAAATTGATATATGTGGCCCATTAAAGGAAACATTCAGAAAGAAAAGATATATAGTCACAATTATTGATCAATTTAGCAGATACATCTCTCTGACTGCTGTCGTTAAACAGGAAAACGGTGAAGGAAACAATACTACAAAAATGGATTCTTAGATTTGGAGCACCAAAGGAAATTCAGATTGTGGAAAAGTATTTGAATCTAAGACGATGAAAGATTTTAAAAAATCAATGGGAATTATACGATGCTTTTCAAGTCCATACCACCATAATACAAATGGTGTAATAGAACGTCAATTCAGGAAGAGAAGAGACTATAGAAATGCATTATTAAAAGAAAAAAGTAGAACAGATTTGGCGAGATCATACCAGAGATTGGATTTACCATGAATGCAACATTTCAAAAATCAATTGGGCAAAGTCCCACAGAAGTAATATTTGGAAGAAAAATAGCTCGAGAACAATTTCATAGTAAAGCGCCGATTTCACAAAAAAAGATACACGAGAAACAACGCAAACAAAAAGATCATTCAATATTGGAGATGAGGTTCTGATATAAGTAGAATCAAGAACGAAAGACAAGGTAAGATACGAATGGCCATACAGAATAAAGCAGAAGATCCATGATCACCGATATCTGCTACAAGACCAAAGTGGGAAAATGCTTTAAAGCAATGTTGAAAAGATGAAGAAATTTCTTAAAGAAGGGGAACGTGAGGTGTTTTCAGCTGAGAATCAAATATATCAATGATTTATTAAGATAATTTTAAATGATAAATAAGATACTATTAAAGTAACTTTTAAAATGATTTTTAAATTGAATTTTTAAATTGAAAAATTAAACAAGCTTTTTAAAAGTTTTATTGCTAAATACTTTTTAAATAAATATATTTTAAATATCGAAATTTTAATAAATGGTTTTGAAAATATTTTGTTCAACGCTGAAAATTTGTTTGAAACTTATACAATATTTCATTAAATAAATACTTTGAATTATGACGTTATCTTTTGAACTTGATCTAAATAATAATTTAGAAGATGTTCTATTCTAAATTAGTATTTGTTATATTAAGTATTTACTCAAAGCTAAATATTATGTGTTAAAACTATATGTAGTTACTATTTATTATTATGTTCTTAGAAGATTGTAGAACCCAGCAGAGTCTCCTTTAAAAGAACTGTCTTGGAACATCTGGGGTGTTTGTGTATTGATCGTTGTAGTAAAACGTAAATTACAAATTAATATAAAATATAAAAAATTAATTTATCTTCAATGACGTTTATTTATTATAAAAAGATAGCAACCTTCGAATTTGGGAAATTAAGGATTTTGATATAGGGTCTCTTTGGTAAATGTTAACAATATAATATTTCAGGAAATTAAGATAATTAATGATGGAATGTTCAGAGAATTAATTGAATAAGAATAGAATCAATTTTAGAATGATTTTCTTTCTTGAATTTTCTTTTTTTCTTATGTGTTTCGAATTGAATAAGTTTTTTTAAATATTACTATAGTAAATTATCACCATATAGTTTTTTAATATTTTTTTATATGCAGTACGCAATAACAAAAATAACAATTCATTATAAATTTTAATCACAAATAAAAAATATAACACTACACTACAGTATTATTTAAAATCCTACTCAAGTTTTGAACAAATAAATTTCATTTATAATAAAATTGGTAATTAATTAATCATTTTGAAAGACAAATAATTATCTAATACTGTCGACAGGGTCTAGTACAGCAGTAGCCTGCTTCATTGTGTTCCTTAATTGGAGTAATCATTTAGCCATATTGTGGTAGGCACTATCAAGTGATATTTAATTGTTGGCTTCAGGGCGCTATCTAATCTGGTGACGGTCCTAATATTTTAAATGCCACAATTACACAAATGCACTTCAGTTGACTTAACAAAGTAATAAAAGCTTCCTAAAACTTCATTTTACACTTTCACATACCGAATGCTGTATGTTCGTTCTATTGCAATTTGTTTTTTGTAAAACATTTAAAAATCAAAATCTGAATTTTTGAATGTCAAACTCTAAAGGTCAGAACGCTTAAATCAATTTTAAGTTTATTATTCAAATAACCATACAATTCTTTAAATAATAGAATATGCATAATCACGAACTAAATGTTTCAGATTATGCAATGTACAAAATATTTTTTGCTAGTTTTGATTTAAACTTTTGATGTAATATCCTAACTCTAAATGTTTTAATTTTTGCAACATCCAGAATTTGAAGTTACGCCACTGGCTTTAAGAGTACTTTTTTTGTAACATGGTGAAAACAAGTTAAAAATAGAAGGTCAGATATTGAAGTTGTTTGTTAAAAAAATTCATCATAAAATCTTAATGTCTTAGATATAATGTCAGCATTATATTTAATATTTTTTCAAACATGCCAGCCTTAGAAGCTGCTAACACAATTATTTTTTAAATCCGGTTCAAAAGTTAACGTCATAATTCTAAGTATTTATTATATCACATATTGTATAATTTTAAACAAATTTTCAGCATTGAATAATATATTTTTCAAACCATTTATCAAAATTTCAATATTTAAAATATATTTATTTAAAAATTTTTCATTAATAAAACTTCTTTTTTAAAAAGCAATTTTAATTTTTAATTCAAAAATTTCAACTTAAAAAATCCAATTTAAAAATCATTTTAATAGTCAATTATTTACAATTTAAAATTATTTTGATAAATCATTGAAATATTTAACTCTCAGCTGAAAACACCTCACATACACAACTTAGGATTCAGGGACGCGAAGAGTAAAATTTATCGATTATTATTTTGGAAAAGATAACGATCGTAATTTCATGGTGTATTGTATCTAGAAAGCTCAAATTCAGATCGAAATAATTCTGATAGTTTTTGTGATTATACAATGAAGCATTACAAGGGGTTTGATTTTATATTTATCGTATTTACCAGGAGTGGGCAAATACTTTCAAAATGTCTCCCGGGCTGGAGAACTATACCGCTTACGTTGTGGACACGCGAATGTTTTGGGTGGAGTTTTTTTGTCTTACTTGGGTGTACATGCGAACAATTTGTGCCAGTAAAATATCTCACGTAATTTTTAAAGAAATGATGCATTATATTAAATTAATGATCATTAAATAAAACAGTTAATGACAGATTTTATTTTGTTATTTATTTATATTTTAACGATACAAAATATTTAATATTGATACATAGTTATTACATTTTTATGTTTATATTGCATTTTGTAAATATAATAGTAAATAGAATTTTAAAAAGAAAAGACGTTAAAATAGAATACTTATAGTTAATGCGAAACGTGATCTTAAAAGAAATGACGACGAGTATGTGAACAGTGCTAAATCAAAATAAACAGTAGGCGTGCTGTAACCAGTCATCCCTCGAACAGTGAGAGAAGTACACGTTCAATTTTATGCAGTCAGTCAACCACGTGCTTTGTTAGAGTATGTTGCATACATTAAAGTAGTATGGTTACGGCGAAAATAAATCACTTATAATGCATTAATGATAAGGCGTATAGATCCTAAAAACAATGTTAAAAATTATCTCACTATGAGTATCAGTAAAATTTATAATTAAATGGTTTTCACTTATTACTTTTAATTCACAAAAGCGATTACAAAATCATATTATTATTACATCATTCGTTTCTTAAATTGTATTCATATTTATTTACCTAATTATTAGAAAGCAATTAAAATTATTTAAATTTAATCTCACACGTAGTCTGACCACATGGCACATTGATCCATAGCGTAATAAATAATTTGTCTCGATACATTCCTCGAGGTTAAGTAGGCTAAAAATCCAGCAATGTCTGAACCTGGTCCCACACCAATACTAATAACGCGTGAAACTTTCGTTAATAAATAATTTTCAATTTGAGGACAATGAGGAATCACGCGTAAAATTAAAGCCTAAAATTATTGTATAAAATTACTAGAAAGTAAAAACTTACCTGAATGAAGGTTGTGGCGCTATTTAAAAATCTGTTTTGGGTATAAACTGCCCGAAAAAAATTATTATCATAGAATGAAGTCATGAATTCTTTTTTGCCAGTTCTACCTTTAAATAAAACAAAAATATTAAAGACACTTCAATTTTATTTTACCCCATTCATTATATAAATAAAGTCCCTTTCCTTTCGCATCAGATTTTAAATTTTCTTTTATTAATTGATCGAGAGGCTTGTATAATTCTGAAAGCACATTCATCTCTTTTACTAATAGATGACGTAAATAACTAAACGACTCAACTTTCCAGTTTTCTTTTTCTTCTTCAGACATCTTATTTATGGAATTCCAAAGTTCCAAAGTTAATTCATCTAATTGTTCACTTAATGAATTGGACATTTTCAGAAATTAAATAATTTACTACCTAAAATAAAAAGAGTTAAACAAATGGCAAATTCTTAAATAAGAATGAGATAAAATAAGAAAAAATACAATTCATCTTCCGATTTTATTTCATGGAATATATTTTAAGTCAAAATGTTTTAGAAGTTAATAGATTATTAAACAAGTGTAGGTAATTTGAGAAGTTTTAAATTTTTATTTTTATACTTCACTAAAGTAAAATTTTAGAGATTTTAAATTCCCTTTCAAACACACTAGTTTCGAGCTTGTGTACATCAGTACTATGTATAAAACTCGATTCCATTTCTAAACTTTTACTATTTTTAATTTAGTTAAACAACAATTTGTAATATGTTTTGTTTTGATAAATTTATCTGAATAAGGCTAAGTAAGGCTAAAACTAGCAGTCACTATGATTTGTTCATTCAGAATGATAACACAACAATAGGTACCAGTGGAAAATTTTAATCTCAAAGAAAAGCATCAAGTAAATATAAGAAATTATAATAAAAAAATTAATTCAAGCACAATAGAATTATTAAAACCTCAAAAAGAGAAAATAAGAAAACTTTCGAATTGAAAAAATTGAGAGTTTGTTTGAATATGTTCGGGAAGACAGGATAAAAACCACACCAAACCAAATCAAAATCTATGATCAAACATCAAATAATACAAACTAAAGTACATAACATATTGTTGGTCGCTCGGGGTGTCATTTTATTTTTAAATGTGTCAGGGGTATTTATAGATCGACTCCTTCCTAAACGCCTTACTGACTATTATATTTTTGCCATCTGTGTACCCATGGCGACGACCATGTTGGTGCTGTACATAATGGTTAAAAAACATTGAGCAGGTGAGCTCTATTGCTAAAAATACTCCTCATTGTATCTTCGTTTCGGGTTCTAGAAGGTCGATTGAAGGTCTTACGTCATTGGTCCTTATCTATTCTATTGTTAGAGTATTGTCATGTATTCATTTAATTGTGGTCCTCGTTACTAAATGTTTTCTAATGTTATCTTCCAAAATTTCGCGCAGGGATCCGTTCTTAATTTTTCCGTTTAAGTCATTATGTGGTTTCGGTAATATTTGTAGATAATTTATTTCCCAGTTAATAAATGTCATTCCTGAGAAAATTCAACTTATTCTTCAAAAAATTTAAGCATCGATCAGCCTGTATTTCCAATTCCAACCTATGTTCTACTAAAACGAACCCATCCTATACTATTTCTATTCAATACAATGCTCCAAACTGTTCAACATCCACTGTCCATCGGCACGAGTGCCAACAGTTTACGAATATATTCTGATCTGGTTATATTAATAAAAATATAAAAATCGTATAAAATACCATTCATGTAAACTTCAAATATTAAAACTTAGAAGCAAACGATAAAAAGAACAAACAAAATTTAACAATAGACTAAACCAAATTGAATATAAAATTTTATTAACTTATAACATTACATAAATTTACAATACATAAAATTACCAAATCCAATTTAATCTTACCAAACTGTCATAAAACTGAAAACTGAGAACTGCCTAAATGAATTTTTCATCGGTATTTATATAAATTTGACTGTACTCCTGGTGGGTTACTGGTGGTTGAATGTTTAAGTGCTGTTACCAGCGTAACCCAGAATACAACCTTACTTTCCTCTTGGTACCCGTTGAGCAATCAACGTTGGTACTGTACCAAGGGGGTTGAGTACTTGCAAAAAGTGAGCGCCTTCAAAGCACTATAATTGTCAAGTACTCAGTGGGTCCACGGACGGCCGATAGAAGGCAAGTGTCCGATTTATTTTGGTCCCTTATCGCGATTGTTTTCCCAAACTCTAGTATGTCTACCGCATTGTTCTAGGCAACCACAAAATTAATTCATACATCCATCAGACATTTATTTAATCGACACAGTATTACAGCGTTGGCTTTAATCCAGGAGAGGTCATACTCTCAACTCTTCTTCGGGTCGTGGATTGGCTGTCGGCTCCTCCGATCTTGCTTGCTCGGCCAGCCAGGCCCTCTTCAATCGATCCCGAGCGTTTCGCCCCAGCCGCTTCCGTTTCGGCTTACTTGCCTGGACTGGGGGGTATATTTTTTCCAGCTCCACCGGGAGTGGGCGAATCTGTTCTCGGAGCGCGTCTTGGATGTAATTTTCATTTAGTCTACTCTCGAGTGAGCGTACTTGCAACTTCAGCGCTCGGATCTCCAATTGGTCTTGTTCCGCCTGAGTTTGAAGCTGTACGATGTGGGTCGTCCGTTTCTTCATTTCGGCCGGACTAAACCAAGTGCCTTCGAGCTCTCGGCACTTGATTTTTAGCTTTTCCACTCGACTTCGGAGGTGCTCGGACTGCTGTTGTGCCTGTTCTCGATCTTTTCGAAGGTTTTCCAGTAACTGGTACACTGAAAGGAAATGGCGTTAAACTTCGCTTTTCGTCTTTATGCGCATAAGAGTAATGAATTTCCCAAAACCCAGTAACGGAAGAGAGAAAAAAAAAATTTTTGGTTTGTTATGTCATGGGTAATAAGAGATGACCTCCCAAAAAGAAAAGTAAGTTATTATCATATGAATAACGAGATTTACGATATGAAAATTTAATAATAAAAATTGTATCAGTTACAGTAGGATGTATAAAAGTTTAATAATAAAATGATTACATGTCGTAAACACGATAAACAAATATATTAAGCACAATATGATGTCACGAGGTCGGTAAAACAAAGGTATTCACTACATTGCAAGGTCACAAGACCCGACCGAATCGCATAATTCCTTTCAATCGACGGATCAGATCCGGTTTTTCCGTGGCCTCCCTCGTTTTCGTGGGGGGGTGTCCATCTCCTCCAGTTCCTCCGGGGTTACTCCCATCACTTTGGCCTTGAGCTGGAGTTCCAAGCTCTTCAACCGCCTCTGGGCTTCTGTTACTTCGTAGGCCGCTTGGTCGCGGGCTTCAAACAGGACATTATTGGTTGCCTCCGTTTTCACCCACACCGGGGCATTGGGTTCTGGGCCACTTCGAATGACCTGGTCGGAACAGTCTAAATCCCGTCCCTAGCTCCACCTGTGGATCTGCTGCCAAATATATCGGGTCCTGAGCCGCGTGATCATTTGCTCGTAGGCGTGTTCGCTGTTGGATTCATCTGATTGTGGCATTTCTACTTGAAATACACCATTAACTTTAAGGTAAACGAAGTAAAAAAAAAAATCGCTGGTTCGGATACATTCGTACCTCAAACACATACTAAACTCTTCTCCCAGGATGTGTTGGTACTTGAGGTGGATACATTTATCCTCTTTATTTTCTTCCCCCGAATATTTCTTTATTTAGGACTGTATCACAATTGTATAGCCCCTATCCATTGCTGACAGACTAAAGATGTAATTCGTACTGTGTGGGCAACGCATGTATATACTCGCAATTAATTTCAGACCAAACAAACGAACAAAAGAAAATTTAATTCCAGCTAATTTTCATTTAGTAGATTTTATACAATTAGTAGTTAAATGTGAATTTACCTATAGGATAACAGAGAATGAATATCCACTACGTTCAGATTAATACTATTTGTAACTAAGTCTAACATGTGATTACTCTGGTATGTGAGGAGTGGGGCCTATTCATTCCTTCCATTCCCAAAGCCTATGCAAAGTGATGCTTCACTCTCTATAAATATCATCTACTCTTATATTCGATTTTAGATAATTTAAAATGTTATTATACTAATTATAGAAAGATGGTATTTCGACATCACAAATTATTCAATACCAACGAAGGTTTTTAGTAATTGATATTCTTATTATGTAATTAATAAATACATAATAAATGTGGTTATCAAATAAATTAAGGATTGTAAGAATATAACAATTTCTTATTAAATCAGAAGCTTGAAAAATATTATTGTCAAAAGTTTATTGTTAATGTAGAAATTAAAAGTAAATAAAAACCGCTTAGTTATACCCGCCTGTTCATTGGTACGATTGATATGCCCTTAAGTTGCATATTTCGTGCAGTTTGGAAAGCTCTAACAATCAATAATTTAAAGAGCATAAAATCTACTGACTCAGCCGGGTGTGCGTATAAGCATGCGGTTACTCATGGCAGTCGCGGTTGTATGTTTTCTTGGCAATTCTGTCAATGATTTCTCAACTCATAGCTAATGTCATGGAGACAGTTCTACTTGTCTAATTCTGATTGGTTTATGCAGCTACTCCTGTCGACGTAACGTTTCCAGAGAAGAAATGTAAACGCCCAATGTATTGGACCAAATACGTGATTCTAACATTTTTGTTGATATTCTTGGAGAAAATCCAAATGCTCAATTATAACTTTCGCATTATCTATGTGGCTTGTGATATAGTGGTCTTAACCTTTGCCTGCCTTTTTAACGGACGGAGATCCGAATTGGAAATTTACAACTTCAGGGATCCACCGGGTGTCGAAATCGCCGAGAATTGATCTGTTAAATGTAGGACTCGGTATTTTTGTGATTATCATTGGAACCAAACGTCTCAAAAGGAAGAGTGTTTATTTGGTAAATAGAGTCTACGATAATAATTATGGTGGAGATGGACTCTGCCTCGCAACAATAGTCCAGTTCCTGATAAAAACAAATTGATTTCTTATATATATGTGCAGCCTTTAAATTGATTTTATTCGATAGGGCCATGATATTTTGTTAATTCAATTATTCTATGTCTAGTCGTTTGAAATTTATTTCGGATATCTGAATAAAATCCTGGGAAAGATCAACTATATATTTTATCATCCATTGTTCTTATTTAATAATACAAATTTTGCATTGTATTCATTGGAAGTTATTATTTTTCTTAAATAGGGTAAGTGGAAAATATTTGATTAAGTTTTTAATTCGGTTTTCTATTTGACTCTCATTTAATGAACCAATTTATCGATGTCACTAAAAGTTAGTTTACTCATGAAATGATAGAGATAATATACGCTCCCTTCATTCTTACGTTCGGATTAATATTACTAACTATCCGTAAGTTTAACATATAATCATTTTGCGTTTGATGGGTTCGGTACCTGTATCCCTGACATTTCCAGGGTTTATATGAGATTATCCTTTATACGTTCTGGGTATCACCTACTCCTACATTATAACCTTCGGATGATATAAAACTATTCTTATGATTCAGAGGTTTAGTACTGTTAAAATTTTATATTTATAAATTAAAATCGTCATTCCAATTTCTTGGGAACATTTCGCTAATCACAAACTACAACATTGAATTATAAGTTTTAGTATTAAGTTCATAATTACTCTTATGCCTCATGTTTGCCGAACTTCTTTACGAAAATTATGAATTTACTCTTAGGAAAAGTTATGCTACTATTAAGAATTGTATTTACATATATATCAATGAGGTTCGACAAACATAAAAGC
>CAUHTR010000537.1:0-81662 GCA_959609185.1 Schmidtea polychroa | reverse complement strand
CTTTCAACAATTCCGGCATTACATCTGTTCCAATTATACATGATACGCTTAGCTGTCTAATAACTGCGAGGTACGTTGTAACTTTAACCCCTTTATATTCGATTGTTGACCATACCCTTCCTACTACTGCTATGGATTGTTTGCTGCATGTTATTACATCCATGGTTGTCTCCTCGATGCATGGCCATAGTCTACCTGGGAGCATGTTCATATTTATTGCTGAGATATTTGCTCCGGTATCAATCATTGCCTCCATTTCTATTCCGTTTACTTCGACCGTGATGGTTAAGGATGGTCCGGCTGGTGTCTGCAATACCGCAATCGTTCGTGTCTCCACTTCTTGTTCTACACTTTTAGCCTGTTTGATCATCGTTGGATCCATTGCTGCCCAATTTGGTTCATAAGCTGTTGGATAAATGTTCGGTATGGGTAATCTTCCGGTTCCCATTCTTATCCGTTCTCTCATTGTTCCTGGTCGTCGCATTGGTCCATTAGTTGGTGCCTGTAAATATGGGGCCTGTAAATACGGTGATCCCCATGGTTTCATTTTTTCGTTTTCCCAAGTGGCTGTATTTTTATTTATCAACATTGCTCCTCCTTGGTTATTATCATCGTCGTCGAAATCATCATTGTCGTTGTCACTATCATCGTCTCGTCTGAGGTTCATCCACTTTTTCCACTTCCTGGTTCTTTTTGCTTTCTCTTGAGTTCTTTCTGCTTCCAATCTCATTATCACTTTGAACTTACGTCCGACTTCTTCGTCTGTCCCTTTCATTTGCGTTAATATTTTCAACAATCTCTTTATTCGATGGATATCCTTTGAGTGTCCATGCAGCACCATTGTCTTCGCTAAGAACGGTAAGAATCCAATTGCAAGTTTCCAATTTACTTTTCTCTCGCGCTTATAAATATCAAAACATGCTAGCATCTGAGTTAGTATCACTCTGACTATTTGTATTATCAGAATAATTCCGAGTATCCCTGCCATCATTTGGCCGAATATCAAAAATCGACCCCACATAGCCTTCATCATATTTGCTGTTGCTTGTTGATAGTGGCTTGGTGATAATAATAGCTCGTAATTTGGGCTCTCCCCATAATTATTTCCTCCAGAAATAGTCACTATATTTGATAGGATCGCTTGTCTTTGTGCTGGGAATAACATGTGGGCTCTTGCTGATTCAAGATCTTTTGGTGTATATAATCCACTCTGTGATACGTCTATTGGCTTGAACTCTAATTCTGTTGTTAGTTCCGTCAATCCAAATTTCTTGGGTGTTACTACGATTGTTTTACTTGGGAATTGAACCCATTGTCCATCTTCTTTTTCATACATTGGTCCATATGCATTACTGCAATTAAACAAATTTGGCTGAAACCCTACCGGGTTCATTATCCTAGTGACTGCTTGCACAAACCTGGGTTTACCTTCGTGAATGATTTCGAGTTCGTTTGCACATTTATCCCTTGGTATTGTAGGGTTTTCCGGCAATCTTGCCATTATCTTTTTGCATTGGTAGGTGTACATCACTTCGCCTACAATTCGTCCGAAATATCCTTCCTGTAATGGTAGTAACGGGATTGCGTTATCTGGATTTGTAATCGCCATTGCTAATTTTGTTCTCAATATTTCTTTGTTGAGCAGGCAATCGTTTCTTAACAGATCATGGTAGACTTTTTCCGTGGATGTTAATCCTCTGTGATATAAGAAATCCATCTTATTATTAGCGTATAAATATAGTTTGACATCCTTTTCGCTTAGTCTTCCGACTGCGTTTGCTAGGGTTCTCCGCGACAAGTAGATCCCTTTATAATTGGTACTGATCACCATCTCATCGCATTTACTCACCATTTTGTTCTTTATGAACCTCATTCCTATTCCATCGTCTTTGGAGATTATCGCTGTGGGTGTTACTTCTGATTCCAATTTCGATGTTATTACGTCTTCTCTGAATCCTTTCCTTGCTCTCAATTCTTCCATCGCTCGTCTTTCTGCTTCTCCTTTTGGTTCACTGTACACTTTCCCTTGGATTTCTTCGAATATTGCTGTCTTGAGTAACATTAGTCGACATACTTTCTGATCTGCGTGGTATACCAGAGTTGACATTCCGGTTGAACATGATCTGATCTGATGCGAGACAGCTTGGGTATTTCTTCATTGCTTGCGTGTCAGGGTCGAAATAACCTTGATACCTTTCTAATTTAGCTTCGTAACTTTCTATCACGACCACTCCACTAACCAGTTGTCCGTTCAGGGTGTATGTTCCTGTCTCACATGATCCATCTCCTTTGATTATTTTGCCCGCCGTGTATACGCGAGTCGTTTTTATCTTTCCTGGCTCTGCCGCAATTTCAATCCCTTGTCTTAAGTGGATTCTCCCCGATCGGAACCCTTCCTCGCATTCCTCTCTTGATAGTAGTATTACTGTCGATTCCAATCCCGGTTCTATGATTGTTGAGTGGTGGGATGAACCGCAGTGATGCGCGAATATCTTTCTGGTTACCGTACACTCTTGAACCATGGTTTTGATGAAATCTGCTTCTTGATATACATTATACGAGATTGATGCCGTAACTGTTTGTAGTTTTCTTGGATTTGCCGCTTTACAGTCTTCTGTATCCTTTAATGAATATTTCTCATGGATTTTTATGTTGTCGCAGTCGTATACTGCAAATGACTCTGTTCCCTTGATACACATCATCCATATCAATATCGTGGTTATTATGGCATTCATTCCTTTTCGGCTTGCTCTTGGGTCGTTCATATTGATCGTTCCTTCGAATTCAGTTAGCAAATCGCGTAACTTTGCCTGCATCATTTCTGTTTGATCTTTCTTCCCCGTTGATTCGATGAAGTTTCTCCATCCCCCTTGTTCCAGTATATATGGTTCTATTGATCGTTTGATTATTTCTGTTACTGTGAATTCATAACCAGTTGCGTTATATTTTGGCATTCGTTTTTTATATTGCCCAATAACGTTATATACTAAATATGCTAATCCCACTAAAAATCGATTCTGGTCCTCTGATCTGCTCAATAGATGTTCCACAATTAATCTGAGTTCCACGGGATCTTTTAACGTTAATCGAATTTTATTATCCATGATTTTCATTATTATCGGTTTCAATACCGCCCATAATTGTTTGGCTTCGGTTGGAATATTATCCTTCCTCATTACTCTTTTCACATCTGGATTTGCTAACGCTAACATGTTAGCTAATAAGTCGTTTATCCATCGTGTCCCTTGTTCTCGGACGCTTGTCTTCACTTTGACTTGTTTTACTAATGCACTTAGTTTATCCATTTTAGTTTTTACCTGTTCCATTTGCGCCTGAACTTTGGATTTTGGTTCGACCTCTGCTTTATCCGTTTTTGGTCTTCCTCTTGTTCGTCGATCCATAGCTGTTCCGGTTTCTTTCCGTTTTGGCGGATTGTAAGTTGTATCTTTTGACGTGGTCGCTCCTGGATCTACTCTCCAGTTGCTCCATTCATCGGTTGTGGTTACATCTTTATTGGCACCTCCTTCCACATTATCTAAATCCGTCTCGGCTTCCGTTGTTTCCACTGGTTGTCTCTGCGCGCATACAAATCCATCTAAATCATCAGTTGTCGGTTCACCTTCGTCGATAAATAGATCTCCTGATTGTGATGCTCTCATAATCTCGCCTGCTTCTACTATCTCCTGTAATTCGTCTAGTATTTCGTCTTCTCCCGTTGTTTCGATCGTCACTTCACTAACCGCATTTGGAACTTCTGGTGTGTCCAAACTTCCTGGTTGTTGGGTGGATGATTTTTGCTTTATCTCTCTTCTCCTTAACTCTCTACCTGCAATTTTACTCACCGTTAATCTGTTCACAACTTCTCCTTGGAGTGGTGTCACACCAATCTCAATATCGTCGTCTAATGATCGTCCCTCGTGTTGTAAGTGGAATGGGAGTTCGTAAGGTATTCTCTTTTTAACTTCCCTGACCTTGGCTGTTGTGTAGAATTCCTTTTCCATTGGTTCAAAATCTGGCAAGAATATTTTTAGTTGATATTTCTCAGGTGAGTTTTCGGCCCACTCTTGTTGTTTCCATTTCCGGATGATTTCACCAAATTGTTCAGGGTACCATATGTATATCCGTCGATATTCCTCGATTGCTTTAACGATTTTCCGTAGGTTTTGAATCCTTTTGCATGATTCGGCTATCCATTTTGCTAGTTCTACTACCGCTCGTCGACGATTTTTCGCACCGTTTTGTAATATCTCCATCAACTCCTTACATTTTTGTGCTTCCAACAATGTTGCTGCTTCTTCCTCATCTGCGTCGGCGTCTATTGGTAGATGTCCTGAATCAGGCACTCTTCTCCTCATCATACAGATTCTCGGTTGATTTTCTGGTATGTTCAGTCGTTGGTTCATTTCCTGTTCTGTTTCAACTTCTACTCTGATCTGGATAGCATTGTCTTTCACAAATATTGACTGCTCATTCTCAATGTAATTTAGACGTATTAATTTAGGTGTCCCTGAAGCGATATTTTCTGATGTTGTTGGTCGTTGATAGCAGGCGCTCCTTGGATCTGGTTTCAATGTTTCTTTATGTATGTTAAGGCTATCTTTCAGTGGTTCGATTGCTATCGTCACTTTTCTGTTAAACGGCCATGGTATCTTGTCGTCGTAATTCCCTTTGCAGATGATGAAGAATGCCGACACATAACTTCCTTTTCCTACCCCGTCTCCGTTCGGGTATATTCGCAATTTCATCTTGTATTCACCTAATCCTGAGTAAAACGGTGGACTTACTAATCGTGTGGTTTTCTCTTCCTTTGCTGATTTTATCTTTTCCATCCAATTCTCAATTTTCCACGTGAATGGTGCTAATCTTACTGGTTCTCGTATCTCCTCATCTTCTCCTGGTTGTAATTCATTTAGGAATTCTTGTGGCAATATGTCCTGGTAAGTATCGATCGGTTTCTCCCTTACCCATACTGCTGCGGTTTCTTCGGGTATATTATCTATCCAATTTGGTTCCAACTTTTGCTGTTCCCAATCCCATCGAGCTTCACTTTCGATCCACACCTTTTTCCATGGTGTCAGTTTGCAATCTTCGTCGTTGAAGGCTGCTAGTTTTAGTTTATCATCCTTTAGCCAATGGTTATAAATATCTATTATTCGATCCATCTTTGCTCTCATTCCCCATTGGAATCTCTTGATTTGTTGCTCGGTTTTCGTGGCGTTTTTGTGCCCACCAGATGGTTCATCCATCGCGATTATATTGATGACGACTCCATCTTCCCAGATTCCTAGTTCGTAAATTACGGTTCGGTCTCCTCTTTCTAACATATGTCGGTTGTACATTATTATCACATCTTCGATCATTCCGTCCTCACTATTTTCTCGAGCTTTTTGGATGATTTCTTGATCTATGATTTGCACTAACTCGTCAGCTTGGCAATCGGGATTAACTTCTATTATTTGTTTCTCTTCATTTGGCAACTTCACCTTTATTTTTATCGTTTCTTGTTCGCATTTGGTTCTCTCGTATTCTCCGTATTTGGATATCAATTCTGTCGCCCGTTCATCTTCGAATCTCATAATTTCCGTGTCTCGTACGTCTTTGACAAATTGTTTCATTAGTTGTGGCCATCTTTCTCTCAGTCTATTAATATATTTCCTTGCCTGATCGATAGCTTGCTTGACTAAGATTATTTGATTTTCTTTCATTATTTTTCGTTCGATCTTTTCCAATTCCGGTTCCACCTCATTGTTAAATACTTGTTGAATCTTCTTGAACATTTCTGCTACCGATTCGTCATCTCCGGTTTTCTCTAAGGTTAAAATGTTAGTTTCGTTTGGCCATATCATCGCATCCACCAAATGTATGCCCATTTTAACTTTGTAACCATCTACATATAATTGTTTATTTTTGTGACTCGTTCCCATCTTTTCCTGTACCCAGTTGTACAGTTCATCGGTATTTGTTCCTTTTAATTCAATAGTCTGTATCTGAATTTCGGGGTGTTGAATGCTTACTTGATATTGATCTGGGTCTGCTTCCTTTAGTTTCTCTTTATATTTTGTTGCCAGATCTTTCCATGTTGCCGTTATTATACCTCCCTCACACTGGTATACTTGAGTTATAAGTTTTAAGCATTTTCTGTATGTTAACTCGTTGATGTAGCTCTCATTTCGCTCTATTTCTGTTACTGTATCAAAAATTTCCTCGAATATCTCTTCATCATCTTTTTCTATCATTGATTTCGTGTCATCATTTTCACTCTCCTCACTACTTTGAGGTGTTTCACTGTTTGGAGGTGTTTTCGGTTCGTTATTTTCCTCACTTGACTGAAATAATTCGCCTCCCAGGCTACTCACCTCACTTTTCTCATCTTCCTGATCCGTCTGGTCGCTTCGCATTTGTCTCAACATGTTTATTTTAGCTTTGATATGTGGTTCCTTCTTTTCAAACCACTCATTTTTCCTGAACCAATGCTCTTTCACTTTTTCTTTTATTTGTTCCTCAGTTAATGTAGGGTTTTCGTTTTTGATTCTGTCTTCGATTTTTTGTAGTAGTACCCTCTGAATTCGATTTTTTGTAACTATCTCATTGCTTTTTGGTTCGTCTTTACTCTCATTTCTCTTTTGTCTCCTTTCTTTCTCCTCTTTGGTAAATTCTTTAATCAATTGTATTTTCTCTTCACTGCTCAATTCTGTCTGTGGATCGATCTCATTTTCTTTTGTCGTTTTTATCTCCTCGTTTCTTATCGGATCACTCCCTTCGTTGTTAACACACTGCTCCGCAGTGCGCGGTTCCTCTTTATTTGTTAATCTCATCATATTTATTCTTCCGGGATTCGTTTCCCGTTGTTTCCATCTCTCTTGAATTTCTCTGGCTTCCTCGTTTTGCAATCTTTGCCATTCGATTCGTTGTTGATCTTGTTGTTGCTTACTTGGTTGGTTCCGGATTTCCTCGGTGCTCTGCATCATGTTGATTCGTTGTTGTTGGTTATTAGTCGGTATTCGCTGGATCATATCTTTTAATTGTTCGATTTCCTGCATGAGGTTGATTTGTGTGTTCTGAACTGGATTGTTTGATCCTGGTTGATTTGGTTTGGCTCTCATCGTGCATTCTCTTGCCATGTGTCCAGGCTGATTACAATTGTAGCAGGTTCTGGTTCCTCCTCTGCCCATAGACATCATGGGTCCTCTGCAGACATTTTCCGTGTGGCCTCTTCTCCCACACTTTTGACACATCCTTGCTCTATAACATTCATTGCTCCAATGCCCTGATCGTTGGCATATGTTGCACGTTCGATTGTTAATGTCGTTGTTCCTGAAATTATTAGTAAAATTTTGAATATTACCTCCATTGTTTTGATTTCTTGTTTGTGGAGTTTTGAACAACTGTTGCGATCCTGGGATGAATTGATTCATTACTGGATTTGCATTATTGACTTGGTTGTTTGTGGTTGTTGTTGTTGTTGCTGGAGCTGCTGGAGCCGCTGTCATTGCTGCTACTTGTATTGGTGTTAGGTAAGTTTCACATTTGTTAGCTATTTTTAGTGCTTCTTCCAGCGTCTCTGGTGCTCGACATCCCAAGGTTGCTCGTATATCCTCTCGTTTCATGCCATCTACGAATACGGCTATTATCTTGTCTTCCGGAACTGGTTGATTTGAATCGAAGGCTTCTCGTGCTAGTCGTCTCAATTCGCATGCGTATAGTGCGTTGGATTCGTTATATTTCTGCTTTCGATGCAGAAAGTCTAACATTTTTCGGTTTCCCTCTTTTTCGGTGCCGAATGTTTTTATTAAAAACTCCTTGATCTCTTTCCACGTTTTCAATTTTGTTGCATCACATTTTGCCTCTAAATATACATCTTGGGCGCTTCCCTTTAGATATAGGGGTATTCGTTCTCGTACGACTATGTCTGGCCAGTGACATATCGTAATGTATACTTCAAATTCTTTTATAAATGTTTCTAGCTGGTTTATATTTCCATCGAATGGTTCTCCTCGAAATTTCTCTCTGAATTCTCCAATGTTAACGTGCACATTACTTATTTCCGGTGGGTCCGTTACTCTTTGTTCGTTCGTGTTTACGTCCGACATTATCTCTTGGCACAGTACGGTTATCTCTGTTGTCTCAGATATATTTTCCTCTTCGTCAGTTGATTCGACGTCGCTTATTGGATCTAATTCGGTTCGTTTAGGATCGTCGCTATTCTCAAATTCGTTGGTTAAGCTGTCTGATTCAAATAATGTTTCTACTGATGCTGGTTTCTTGTGTAGTTCTCTGTTTTTCTTGGCTCTTTGTATCTCTTCTTTTTCCAATAAACTGAGGTTTCCTTTACTTTTTCGTCTGGTTCGGCTAGCTATACTATCAATTTTTCCTCCTTTTAATGTCCTTTGATAAATTTTCTACTTCGTTGATCGAGCTTGATGTTTTTAATTATTGTCTCGCTTTTATCTTTACGATTCTCTAATTCCTTTGAATTTGGTTTTATTGATTCCTTTGATTTCTCGCTTTTGATTGATTTCTTGATTTCTATTACTTTCTTGATTTCTTTGATTTCTTTCTGAATTGTTTTCTTTATTCTAAAATAATTAACACTTCTAGTACATATCATAAATTCTCTTTATTAACCCTTCATTTACTTTCCATTTTCCCTTTATTTTACTGTTCCTTTGCTCCTAATTTTCTAGCTTTCCTACACTTCTCGTTATTCATCCCCTTTTGATTTTAAGTCGATTTTAAATTATCTATAACTCGTATCAATTATCTATATAGTCGTATCAATTATCTATCCCTTTTATAATCATCAAATAAATATAATATCAATTACATAAATATCAAACGAAATATATCATTAATAAATAAAATTCAATAATTCATCTACTATCTATTCGTTCGCTTTTCCCCACCCAAAAACTGGTTTCATTTTCACTTGCGCCGGCGCTTTATCATAATTCTCCTTTACTCATTACATATTTGTCGCACTTAATCTATTTCAATTTAATCAATTTCATAGTTATTCATCGATGCTTTGGTTCGCGCGACCTCTGCATCTACATTTCTTACCATCGGCTCCCTGGCCGGTTTAATCAACTCTTTTTATTTCATTTAAATTATTTCACTCAATTACCATCGGCTCCCTGGCCGGTTTAATCAACTCATTTTAACCTCATGAAGTCTTTTACGACTCCTAGACGCCTGGGCTTTTACACCATTACGCCATATAATCTACTATTACCCTTCAACGCTTTGGTTTGTTAGACCTCCGCGTCGGCATCGGCTTCCGGCCGGTTTAATCAAAATTGAAGTCTTTTACGACTCCTAGACGCCTGGGCTTTTACACCATTACGCCGTATTCGCGGTCTTCGGTCCCTGACCGGTTTCAAATGCCCTAAATGAGGTTTCTCCAACCCCCAGACGCCTTCGGTTTTTACACCTACTATCGTCCCTACCGCGATTAAATTGAGTCAACAGTTGACTTTCGGACTAATTAAAAATTCAAGGCTCCTCCTACTCAAATTCCTAATCTGCTGAGGCCTCACAACTGGCTCAATTCTTGGCCGCTTATTGAAAAGAGTCTAATACCGGTAACTCTAATCTCATCGCCGTTTCACTGGGCCTATCGGTACTCGGTGTGGGCATCCGGGTTTTGTACCGACCCCTGCTAGCAATAATCACGAAGAAAAAACATCCTATCTATCAGGATTTAAAAAACATGGAAATGCCTAATCGCCTTGATCGTGATCCTCAAAAGTGATGAACCAGATCTCCCGACTAGTGAAGATAAAAGGAAATTGGATATGCAGTTGACTCTCGGTCTCCCGCCTCACAACTGGTCCAATCTTGGTTGCCTATTGAGTACGAGTCCTTTACCGGTTGACTCGCATCTCACAACCGTTTCACTGGGCTCCTTGACACTCGGTGTGGGTAACTAGGTCTCTCTCGCCCGTTACCATTCCGGGTTTTTGTATCAAGTCCCGCTAGCAACTCAAAAAGTGCGCCCAATACTCGGTGTGGTATCCGGGTTTTTGTATTGGGTGATCCAGCATCATCAGTCCCTTGGCTGATAATCTCCTGGACACTACAGTCCGGTGGTTAGCCGCTGTACTCGGGTGCCTCATCACTCGCTAGGGAAAAATCATTATTCCTCATCTGATTTGAAGTCCAAAAACGGTTTCTTCAAATCCGCAGCTGCTCTCGGATTAAATTTTTAACATTTAGCGCGCGTTTTTCAATTTTTATTTTTTATTTTTCTATTTTATCTACCCTTTTAGTTAGTCCCAGTCTCCCAGACAAAAAAAATATAATAATCGCGTTGGTTCATTTCCCACAAGTGGTGATCAGTCACTCGACAGAAACTCCCCAACATTTGCGATGGATCCTACTACATTCTCTCATCAGGGTGATCAGGATTTCCCCATCCGGGCAAGTGTCGTAAGGACGATTCACTTGTCATCCCCTCATTATCGTATCTCTTTATGCCAAAATAATAAAACAGGAAGAAAAGAAAATTGGAAGTAAAAATCGTACTGATCTTATCGACCAGCTCATTCATACGACTATGATCAGTCCTGCATTCAATTTTGATTTTAGTTCTAATTGCTGTGTTGCTTGTCTATTTATTTAACGTATTTTGTGTCCTTTATATGTCTATGTTCATCGTATGTTTTATACCTTTCGGTTACTATAATGGACTTTTAATATAATTTAATAATTTTATCACTTCATATTCATTCACAAGAAATTTATTTGACAACATCTCCTTACGGGAGGTATATTACAATTTTTTCTCTAACATTCGTATCGCATACGTTGCATCGTTTAATTTTTTCTGCGCAATTCTCGCAGTAGCATAAATGACCACATGGGATCGTCATTACTCGTATTTCATTGGTTCTGCATATGAAGCATTTTCTAAAATCTTTAACTTGATGTTCGATTGCTTCTTTAATTTCTCCCTCGATCGTTTTCATTTTTATCATTATCTCCTGCCATTTGATGTTAAATTTGGCATCATCTAATCGTAAATTTTGAATTTGATAAACTCTTTTAGTGGTCAATTCTGCATTGGGTGTTGCTATTTTCATCATTACACATATTTCCTCAGCTTGCGGTCTTGGATTCAAGCTCATCTCGTCTTGGATTTTCATCAACTGGTCCGCTTTGCGATTTAGTCGTTGTAGCGAATTGTGTGTTAAATTTACAAATTTCTCGAGTCTCTTTATAATGTAGCCGGTTGATTCCATCTAATTAAGATTTATTAATTAAAGTTCTCTTTTTATTAATATTCCGCGTCATTTTCCCACTTTATCGTTTTCCCTCTAATATCCAGAATACCTTATCTTATTAGTACTTCAATAAACCTTTACATTCTACTTATCACTCTTAATAACCCCGTCTCCCTCTGTTTAATGTTCTATCCCGCGCAAATTTCTCTCATAATTTTATGATTTAATCGTTTCATTATATATAACCCATATCCCATTCGTTATCGCCCTATTTTACACGTTTTCGATTAAGTTTAATTACATTGTTCATTTGTTCTATCTTTATTAGCGTGCTATCCCCCCTTTTTCCTTATTTTTAAATTTTCATTATTTCCATATATTTACATTTTATTAATCTTTAATATTTACAATTTTTATTATATTTTTGTTTTCGTTTTAATTTTCGTTTGTCATCATTCATTCTATTACTACGCTATTCGTACAGTGTTCTCATACTCACTTTCAGTATATTCATATGTTGGCAAACTTCAAAACTTCCATCACTCATTTAGACATTCCACATACATTTTATCATATTCATACATCCATGTACCAAGTTTAAATGTTTGGAAAAACAATTTTCTCGTTCTTGAATGCATATCACTTTATATCAGCTTTTACTCTCTCCATTATATCTATTCTCGGGTTCTTTCACCAATTAAATTTTCACATCCCGGCTGAGCCCCCAAATTTGTATGGTGGGTTACTGGTGGTTGAATGTTTAAGTGCTGTTACCAGCGTAACCCAGAATACAACATTACTTTCCTCTTGGTACCCGTTGAGCAATCAACGTTGGTACTGTACCAAGGGGTTGAGTACTTGCAAAAAGTGAGCGCCTTCAAAGCACTATAATTGTCAAGTACTCAGTGGGTCCACGGACGGCCGATAGAAGGCAAGTGTCCGATTTATTTTGGTCCCTTATCGCGATTGTTTTCCCAAACTCTAGTATGTCTACCGCATTGTTCTAGGCAACCACAAAATTAATTCATACATCCATCAGACATTTATTTAATCGACACAGTATTACAGCGTTGGCTTTAATCCAGGAGAGTCATACTCTCAACTCTTCTTCGGGTCGTGGATTGGCTGTCGGCTCCTCCGATCTTGCTTGCTCGGCCAGCCAGGCCCTCTTCAATCGATCCCGAGCGTTTCGCCCCAGCCGCTTCCGTTTCGGCTTACTTGCCTGGACTGGGGGGTATATTTTTTCCAGCTCCACCGGGAGTGGGCGAATCTGTTCTCGGAGCGCGTCTTGGATGTAATTTTCATTTAGTCTACTCTCGAGTGAGCGTACTTGCAACTTCAGCGCTCGGATCTCCAATTGGTCTTGTTCCGCCTGAGTTTGAAGCTGTACGATGTGGGTCGTCCGTTTCTTCATTTCGGCCGGACTAAACCAAGTGCCTTCGAGCTCTCGGCACTTGATTTTAGCTTTTCCACTCGACTTCGGAGGTGCTCGGACTGCTGTTGTGCCTGTTCTCGATCTTTTCGAAGGTTTTCCAGTAACTGGTACACTGAAAGGAAATGGCGTTAAACTTCGCCTTTTCGTCTTTATGCGCATAAGAGTAATGAATTTCCCAAAACCCAGTAACGGAAGAGAGAAAAAAAAATTTTTGGTTTGTTATGTCATGGGTAATAAGAGATGACCTCCCAAAAAGAAAAGTAAGTTATTATCATATGAATAACGAGATTTACGATATGAAAATTTAATAATAAAAATTGTATCAGTTACAGTAGGATGTATAAAAGTTTAATAATAAAATGATTACATGTCGTAAACACGATAAACAAATATATTAAGCACAATATGATGTCACGAGGTCGGTAAAACAAAGGTATTCACTACATTGCAAGGTCACAAGACCCGACCGAATCGCATAATTCCTTTCAATCGACGGATCAGATCCGGTTTTTTCCGTGGCCTCCCTCGTTTTCGTGGGGGGGTGTCCATCTCCTCCAGTTCCTCCGGGGTTACTCCCATCACTTTGGCCTTGAGCTGGAGTTCCAAGCTCTTCAACCGCCTCTGGGCCTCTGTTACTTCGTAGGCCGCTTGGTCGCGGGCTTCAAACAGGACATTATTGGTTGCCTCCGTTTTCACCCACACCGGGGCATTGGGTTCTGGGCCACTTCGAATGACCTGGTCGGAACAGTCTAAATCCCGTCCCTGGCTCCACCTGTGGATCTGCTGCCAAATATATCGGGTCCTGAGCCGCGTGATCATTTGCTCGTAGGCGTGTTCGCTGTTGGATTCATCTGATTGTGGCATTTCTACTTGAAATACACCATTAACTTTAAGGTAAACGAAGTAAAAAAAAAATCGCTGGTTCGGATACATTCGTACCTCAAACACATACTAAACTCTTCTCCCAGGATGTGTTGGTACTTGAGGTGATACATTTATCCTCTTTATTTTCTTCCCCGAATATTTCTTTATTTAGGACTGTATCACAATTGTATAGCCCCTATCCATTGCTGACAGACTAAAGATGTAATTCGTACTGTGTGGGCAACGCATGTATATACTCGCAATTAATTTCAGACCAAACAAACGAACAAAAGAAAATTTAATTCCAGCTAATTTTCATTTAGTAGATTTTATACAATTAGTAGTTAAATGTGAATTTACCTATAGGATAACAGAGAATGAATATCCACTACGTTCAGATTAATACTATTTGTAACTAAGTCTAACATGTGATTACTCTGGTATTTGAGGAGTGGGGCCTATTCATTCCTTCCATTCCCAAAGCCTATGCAAAGTGATGCTTCACTCTCTATAAATATCATCTACTCTTATATTCGATTTTAGATAATTTAAAATGTTATTATACTAATTATAGAAAGATGGTATTTCGACATCACAAATTATTCAATACCAACGAAGGTTTTTAGTAATTGATATTCTTATTATGTAATTAATAAATACATAATAAATGTGGTTATCAAATAAATTAAGGATTGTAAGAATATAACAATTTCTTATTAAATCAGAAGCTTGAAAAATATTATTGTCAAAAGTTTATTGTTAATGTAGAAATTAAAAGTAAATAAAAACCGCTTAGTTATACCCGCCTGTTCATTGGTACGATTGATATGCCCTTAAGTTGCATATTTCGTGCAGTTTGGAAAGCTCTAACAATCAATAATTTAAAGAGCATAAAATCTACTGACTCAGCCGGGTGTGCGTATAAGCATGCGGTTACTCATGGCAGTCGCGGTTGTATGTTTTCTTGGCAATTCTGTCAATGATTTCTCAACTCATAGCTAATGTCATGGAGACAGTTCTACTTGTCTAATTCTGATTGGTTTATGCAGCTACTCCTGTCGACGTAACGTTTCCAGAGAAGAAATGTAAACTGCCCAATGTATTGGACCAAATACGTGATTCTAACATTTTTGTTGATATTCTTGGAGAAAATCCAAATGCTCAATTATAACTTTCGCATTATCTATGTGGCTTGTGATATAGTGGTCTTAACCTTTGCCTGCCTTTTTAACGGACGGAGATCCGAATTGGAAATTTACAACTTCAGGGATCCACCGGGTGTCGAAATCGCCGAGAATTGATCTGTTAAATGTAGGACTCGGTATTTTTGTGATTATCATTGGAACCAAACGTCTCAAAAGGAAGAGTGTTTATTTGGTAAATAGAGTCTACGATAATAATTATGGTGGAGATGGACTCTGCCTCGCAACAATAGTCCAGTTCCTGATAAAAACAAATTGATTTCTTATATATATGTGCAGCCTTTAAATTGATTTTATTCGATAGGGCCATGATATTTTGTTAATTCAATTATTCTATGTCTAGTCGTTTGAAATTTATTTCGGATATCTGAATAAAATCCTGGGAAAGATCAACTATATATTTTATCATCCATTGTTCTTATTTAATAATACAAATTTTGCATTGTATTCATTGGAAGTTATTATTTTTCTTAAATAGGGTAAGTGGAAAATATTTGATTAAGTTTTTAATTCGGTTTTCTATTTGACTCTCATTTAATGAACCAATTTATCGATGTCACTAAAAGTTAGTTTACTCATGAAATGATAGAGATAATATACGCTCCCTTCATTCTTACGTTCGGATTAATATTACTAACTATCCGTAAGTTTAACATATAATCATTTTGCGTTTGATGGGTTCGGTACCTGTATCCCTGACATTTCCAGGGTTTATATGAGATTATCCTTTATACGTTCTGGGTATCACCTACTCCTACATTATAACCTTCGGATGATATAAAATTATTCTTATGATTCAGAGGTTTAGTACTGTTAAAATTTTATATTTATAAATTAAAATCGTCATTCCAATTTCTTGGGAACATTTCGCTAATCACAAACTACAACATTGAATTATAAGTTTTAGTATTAAGTTCATAATTACTCTTATGCCTCATGTTTGCCGAACTTCTTTACGAAAATTATGAATTTACTCTTAGGAAAAGTTATGCTACTATTAAGAATTGTATTTACATATATATCAATGAGGTTCGACAAATATATAAGCATAACGCAGTTTTCATGATGTTCAACCGACTATAAGTGTTGAATTTAGGTCTGAGCTCTACTCAATTATGATCCTAAGGTAAAACGATGTGTGAGATTTTTAGTGTGGATTTTAATTATGTAGTGCATTCGAACTCGGGAAGAATGCTTGCTTACACGGCCTCACTGTGACCGCTACGACAAGCCCTACTGTTTTGTTAAGCCGAAACATTTCTGTCGACCAATAAATAAATATATGAGCCATAGCGGAGGGGTTTTATCGACACAACTCCCTGGTAGAACCATGAAGTGGCCGACCTCCGATGACCGAACACAAAAAAAAACTATATAGGATATATTGCATGTTTTCATGTGAGCTAATTGCAGTAGATTTTATGTTCTCCCGAATGCAGGGCTGATCGGAGACGTAAACGTATTAATACGCCGCTGATCCTTCTTACATTTGCGGATAAATGAGCATGATAAAATAAACAACAAAAAAAAATTTTTTAAACGATTAAGATCGAAAATTATCAATGATGATCAGTTACTCTAACATCAAATATCAAACAAAGACACTTACTAAGATTTTCCGATTTCAATGACAAAAATTTTGGCATAAACAAAAAGATTAATTGTGACTAAAATGCGTCGGTATATATACCTATTTTGTACACGTGTATGTATTGATGCATTAAAACAAACTCGAATTCTTTTTATTCCAGAATTTTCTATTTTACGATTTTGATATTTTTAATGGCAATTTTAGTGCCTATAATTTTTGTTTTAATTTTTAAATTTTTATTTTCTAATTATTTTTCAGTTAATTTGACGTCCATGATGGATTTGGAACGGTTCCAGAACATTCTATTTTACTTTTAATTTAATTTTTATTTTTACCTGATATTTTACGAATTTCTTTTTAAGAAATTTTATTTTTTAATACTAATTTACTTTTTTTTCCTAAATTTTATTGTTTAAGATAGTTTTTATGATGGTCATCGCCATTTTTATAGAATGTTCTGGGTTTTTCTGGAATTTTTTGCTACTCTCACCATCTTTTAAGTTATTCGAGTTTGCTTTTTGTAATTCTATGTTTATTTGGCTATTTTTGGGTTAAATTTTATATAACTTCTTGCTTCGGTATGAATTTTATTTAATTTCTGTGTTTTAGGTTTTTGTTGTTTTTCCTTTAATTACTATTGTTTATTTGGTGTGGTTTTTAATATTTAACTATACTTGGTGCTTTTTTACTTGCTGTGTACCTACACATTTCAGTCACAATTAGTATTTTGGGTCCAGAAATCAGTTCTAGCCCAACACTCCTATGCACTTTCTGCCACCGTATCCAATTAGAATGCGATCAATTTTTAATTACTTTTGCATGCATGCATGATTGTGACTAATTATTTATTTTTAATATAATTAATTTAATTAATCAAAAAAATTTTAATTTTTATTAATTTTTACGATTTAGTTTCATAAGTTTTATAATTTAAATAATTTTAGTTTTACTTTAGCTTCCATTGATTTAAACAATTTAGTTTAATAAATTTTATAATTTAAATAATTTTTGTTTGTTTTATTTTAGTTTTCATTAAACAATTTTTTTGACAGGTAAGAAACATCTTACCTCGTTGAGCTGTCTCCAGTGTAACCCAGAATACACACGCTTGCTTCCTCCAATTTGTTGAGGTCTCGATATTCGGGAACACTCAACTTGCTGGTTTTTATATATATATATATCAAAACAGAACAAATATGTGTATATAAAAATTTATTATGATCAAAAATTACACAAATTCCAATTCCAAGAGTGTTAACAATTATTTATCAATTCATTCTACTAAGATGCTTGTTAAGATATATGTATTTGTTATTTGTTATGTATGCGTGTTATACCTTAGTATGTTTCGTTTATTATGTGATTATTATGTGTGTAATCGTTCTGTGCTGATTCGATTATTAATTTATTCGAAGGATTAACCTTTGAATAAGAGCTTTTTTTCGCAAGATTTTTGGGCGACTAAAACTAATTTTTGTCGCTATTTATACGGATTTTTAGGGTAGCTGTTATTTAATAATACTTTTAATTTATTATTATTTTCATACTTATAATTCTATTTTATTTCACAAGTGTTTTTAAGAGAAAATTTAAATAATTAGTTTTTCTATTTCATTTTAAAAGTGTTTTTTAAGACACTTATTAATTTCTAAAAAAATTTTCAGCTGTTTATTAAAAATTAATTAAAATTTATTGTTATTGAATTAAGAGTTAACTAAAATTTATTGTTATATTATTTATCTTTACTTATAAAACTAATTATTAATGATTTAATTTACCCTTTTATAAAAATATTAAATATGTATACAGAAAGATATATTAAATAAAATTAACAATCTACTCAAAAATATGTACAAAATTCTATAGAATAAAAATGATTAATGATTAAAGAATAGTCACAAATGACACAGGATGCATAAAGTAAATAATGAATTTAGTCAACACATGATTGTCAATATTTTGAATCAATATTTTGAATTTTCTGGCTCATCTGTTTAACTTGGGCTCCACATAAATAAGCAGATCGTTGGATTGAATTGGTTTGCCTGGAATTGGGTAGCTTGTTGGAACATCTATCAATCTACGCTCTTCGGCGTACACGTTCACTCTATATTTTTTGGGCCCTGTCCTATAGTATTTGTCTAGGGTAAATGTAGTGATGGGCCTACCCTCATCATCTAACAAATTGATACCCGATGAATGATCATCGTTGGTAATGTATCAAGAGGGTGAGTGCTTGCAAAACGTGAGCGCACCATTTGCACTATAATTATCGGGTGCTCTTTGGGTTCACAGATTATCGATAGAGGGTGTGTGTTCGATTTGCTCCGGTCCCTTAATTCAATGATTTTCCCAAGCTCTATAACTCATTCTTTCTAACTCAGCAAACTAACATGCAACATGCTAGTGGGAAGATACGACAGTTTTATTGACATTCTAGTTTTATTAACACCTTATTGTTCGCGAGATGATTTGGGTTGCGACAATCCTGATTCGACCTGGAGCTCCTGTTCGGCAATCCGGAGTCGCTTCAAGCGCTCTCTTCCGTCTCAACCTAGCCTCTTGCGCTTGGACTTGCCTGGCTTAGCTCTACGGATTTCTGCCAACTCCGTGGATATTGGGCGAACGGCTGCAGCAACATGTTTGTCGACGGCTCTCTGATTTAATTGCGTCTCCATTGCGCGGATTTCCGTTTTGTCCTGTGCGTTTTGAAGTTTTGATATTTCAATCTGTTGTAGACGTTTTTTCATTTCTACGGGGCTAAACCAGATGTGTTCCATCAATCAACCTGAGTTTGTGTTGAGCAATTTCAATCGCGATTATGACCTGATCTCGGGCCTCCACTAACCAATTGTAGTCAGACTCCTGTTTAACCCACGCCGGGGCGTCAGGTTCCGGTCCGCTTCGAATAACGGGTCCAAAATTGTCTAGATCTCGGCCCCGATTCCACTCATGAATTTTGTGGAATGTTCGGTTCCTCCATGTGACATTTCTAAATTATATTTACAGTAAATTAGGTACATATTCGGCGAAGTTGTTAAATTCTAGGCTCTCTGTTTTAAATCCAGCTTGCATGGCGTAATACAAACCTTAATAATAAAAACAAAAAAAAACGATTCGTTGGTTTTTGTGGATAATTTATAAAGAGAAAGATAATAAAAAAACTTCGCCCCCTCCAGTGAAAATTTTTATTGTTGCTTAACTGAGGTATTTTATTCATTTCATACTTAACATATTTAATTTTGATTACTTCATAATAAACATATTATGTTATCTAGCAGTAATTTATCGATTTACTTTGGCAAGTAGTGCTGTTAAAACTTTTAGTCATCAGTATAATTATAAATTATTTTTAATTAATTTCCAGGTTTTTTGGAATTATTTCGAATAAATGTGAGTCAGATATATTTTTAATTATAATTAAATCAATCATCAAAAATAATTATTTTTCTAAAACATTTTAAGAAAAATCGCTGAATATGAATAAAATAATTTTTTTTCTGAGCTCAATATGAGGGGCTTCTTTCAGGAAATCAAATCTGGATTGAAAAGATATTGAACCAAATTCATCTGCTCTTGATATTTTCATTAAAAATATATCTTATTGTCAGTTTATTTTTAGTACCAATTTAAACGAAATTTTGTAAAATACATACTTTAATTTCGGCTATTACTTGTAAATGTAAACAATAAATTTTGGCCAAAGTTTGAAAATGAATAAAATGCATTTTATTTACGAAAAAAGTTCTCGGTGAAAATGCAACTTAAGACCCAACATTACGATTCAACTGAAATATTTTACCAGGCACTTTTCATATATTGAATAATATTAACGGTTAGAAGCAAGTAATTTGAAAAGTTGAAATAAGGGTCACCTATGGCACACATATATAACATCGTTTTATGACAAATACATATTAAGTAACTGTAGCCAATGTGTTAACCTTCCTATTTTTAATGAATTAAAAACAATTACGTCATCCAAAAAATGTTATAAGAGTCCATGGCTACAAGAAAATATTTGATAAAACTATTTAATAACAAAATTTTATTGAGGTTAAATTACAATAGCAATTGCTTTCAAAACACATTTCAATATACAAATAATCACAATTGAAAAAGAAAATATAGCATAAATGCATTTCAAATTAAAATGATTTCAATTATATGAAACAAATTTTCTTGTCCTTCGCCGAGACATGGGTTCTGCTGATGACAAACTGTCATCGTCTGTTTCGTACAAGCACTAAAATTGTTTAATAATTATTTCAATACATAGAAAATTCCAATGACAAAACAATATATAAAATTTTATCTCAAAAATATTTTTGAAAAATTTTAACAATGATTGTCGTTTTGGCATTTTCCAAAAAATTATAAATTTGAAGGTCATTTCAAGCATCATTCTTTTTAAACTTTAAAAACTCTAAGTTTTCCTTTATTCTAAATCTAGAAATAGATTTATTTTCAAAAGGATATGAACGACAATTAAAGGTTTTCAACAGATTTTACTTGAATAAAGTAAAACATAAAGGATATTAAAATTTTTCTAACACTAAAATAAGTATCAGAAACAAAATGAAAGAGTTTAGTTAACACTAGGGATTATATACCGGTTTACCGGTAAATTATGCAACTTAAGACACAACATTACGATTCAACTGAAATATTTCACCAGGCACTTTTTATATATTGGAATAATATTAACGGTTAGAAGCAAGTAATTTGAAAAGTTGAAAAAAGGTCACCTATGGCACACATATATAAATTCGGTAAATTAGAAGTCTTGATAGAAATTTTTATTCTGAAATTTTATTCTGATAGTGAATATGATCATTTATATATCTATGAATTCTTGAAATGGAATAGTCAATTCTGAAGTAGCTTCTGACATATTCTCGTATATTTTTTTATAATTAATTATTTGAATGTTAAATCAATGTCCTATTGTGTATTTTTTATTATAGAAATTTTGTGATCCGTGTTTGTGTGTATTTATTTATTTTTCTTCCAACAGCGATTTTTTCTCTTTCTATACACCAAACACCACTGAGATACATTCTCTATAGTGTTGGGTTGCGTGTAAATCTATTGCTCACCCACCAATTTATTTACCAATTAATCATCTTTATCAATTTATCAATGTACTGAATGTATTTTTGAAATTTATTTTAGCCATTAAAGAAATGGCTTTCAGGTAAGATGTTTAATTTTAAGTAAATTTTAAGACTTGAATTTTGATCTATATGGATATGAGATCATTTTTCAAATTCTTAAATATTACTTTTAATCAACAGTATAATTATAAATTATACTTTTAATTAATTTTCAGGGTTTTTAGGAATCACCAAAAATAATTATTTTTCTAAAACAGTTTAAGAAAAATCACTAAAATAATTTTTTTAATTTATTTTCTGAGCTCAATATAAGGGGCTTCTTTCAGGAAATCAAATCTGGATTGAAAAGACATTGAACCTAATTCATCAGCTCTTAATATTTTCATTAAAAATTAATTAATTTTAAATTGAAAATTTTTAGCTAATTGAATTTCCGTATGATACACCAACTGGCATTTGATTATCATCGAATGGCCATTGATTTGCAAATTTAATAATATAAATATTAACTTACCTATAATAAATGTGTGTGTGTCGTAGCCAGAAGTGACATTGAATTAGCAAGGTGACATTAAATTGGCAATTACACTATAGAAAGATAGAAAAAATCGCTACATACAAACACGGTTCACAAAATTCTATAATAAAAAATACACACAATAGGACATTTATTTATCATACGGACATTCAATTAGCTAAAAATTTTCAATTTAAAATTAATTAATTATAAAAAGATATACGAGAATATGTCAGAAGCTCCTTCAGAATCGACTATTCCATTTCAAGAAATTCATAGATGAATGCTCTTTCAATACACTGGACGGTAGATCACGAGTAGGCAATCGAATTTATAGCAATATGCCAACAAATCGAGGTCCCAATATCCAAAGATGAGCTAATCCATTCACAATAATATATCTTCATTGAATAATCAAATTGAAAAGTTGCCATATAATCCATTTTTGAACCCCATCGAAAGTGCTTAGCAAAAATAAAAATGGGGTAAGGACCTAAAGTCTCTTCGGCTGATGGATTTAGCAGACAGATTTACCTTCAATGAATGATTTACTGCAATATCCCAAGCAGTTAACGAGGAACTTCGAAAACCAGATCATAGTAATTTCAAAAATCATAATAATCATATTAAAGATTCTTCCCTAAATGCTTGAAGAAACTGGATATTTTCGGTGAACTATGAAAAATTTAATGTATATTATAATAAATAAATAAATATCTTACTTCTTTATTCATTATTTTAGCAAAAAAACTTAAAATATAACTAAAATCAAAAACAAAGCTCAATTGACATTGCTAAATGAATGTCTCATTTATGATAATCAAATGCGCTTTAATGTAGAAATTTTATGAACCGTGTTTGTGTGTATTTATTTATTTTTCTTCCAACAGCGATTTTTTCTATCTTTCTATAGTGTAATTGCCAATTTAATGTCACCAAGCTAATTCAATGTCACTTCTGGCTACGACACACACATTTGTTATAGGTAAATTAATATTTATATTATTAAATTTGCAAATCAATGGCCATTCGATGATAATAATTTTTCCGGTTTGTATATACCCGATAAACATCGAATCGTGGATCATGATTAAAAACATCAATATGAACGCAATTTATTATAATTATCAAGAGGGGTATTATTAGAATATTAATCGATTTACACGAAAATCTTCGGAACGAATTTGGTCACGTAAGTCAATATATCTAGGTATCTGTCATAAGAAGATTGCGTCCAAAAAGCACTCAAGTTATAGTAAACAAATCTTTAATTATTCCACGTGCTTTAGCTTCATATCCATTTGAAGCTTAACTTTACAGCAATATTAATAAATAATAATAATAATAATAATAATAATAATAATAATAATAATAATAATAATAAATAATAATAATAATAATAATAATATTAATAATAATTATAATAATAATTAATAATAATAATAACAATAATACTAACATTAGGTTTTATATATTTTCTTAATAAATTTTATCCTGTTTTTTACTATTCCCAATTTTTTTTGGGTTAATCTAAAAGTTTGGTTTAATTTATTTTAATTTAGGCATCACTGGATATAGGAAAACACACAATTGATGGACAATATTTTAAATTATATAAAAATAACTAATATATTTAATAGCAAGGCTGCGCAACAATATATTGTACTGACAATATATTGCAATATATTGTTAACAATACAATATATTGCTTGTCTGAGCAATAACAATATATTGTATTATATGGGGCTACAATAACAATATATTGTATTGTATTGGGCTACAATAACAATATATTGTATTGTATTAGACCACAATAACAATATATTGTATTGTATTGGGCTACAATAACAATATATTGTATTGTATTAGACCACAATAACAATATATTGTATTGTATTGGGCCACAATAACAATATATTGTATTGTATTGGGCTACAATAACAATATATTGTATTGTATTGGGTCACAATAACAATCTTTTGTATTGTATTGGGCTACAATAACAATATATTGTATTGTATTAGACCACAATAACAATATATTGTATTGTATTGGGCCACAATAACAATATATTGTATTGTATTGGGCTACAATAACAATATATTGTATTGTATTAGACCACAATAACAATATATTGTATTGTATTGGGCTACAATAACAATATATTGTATTGTATTAGACCACAATAACAATATATTGTATTGTATTGGGCTACAATAACAATATATTGTATTGTATTAGGCCACAATAACAATATATTGTATTGTATTAGACCACAATAACAATATATTGTATTGTATTGGGTCACAATAACAATCTTTTGTATTGTATTGCGTTACAATAACAATATATTGTATTGCTTACTATTATGTTATATTATAGTCTAGGGTGGAGCTTATTTTTTAACTTTTGAAATATGATCTTCTTACCCTCTAATTTTGTTCCTATTTATGAAATAATAATTCAGACAACATATGAGCACAATTGAACAATATTTAGAGGTAGCTCAATGACGGTGAAGTTTCCAGCACTCTGGTCGTCAGACTCCGACGGGTCCATAATTGTATTCTTTCAGTGTAAAATATATTTCACAAGCCGTGTGGTTACTGGTTAGGGGGCTTTAATCATTTTTAATCATTACAATCAATAATAGCTGGAATTGTTCATTCAAACAAAATAAAACTAAACTTATGATATTACGTAATTATCATTATTATCATAAAATTTTTGCATCAGCTTAGTGTTTTTTAATTTCTAATAAAAGTAACTAACTTTTGCCCTTGATGCATGTAGGTTTGCTTACTTATTCACAGGTTAGAGGCAGTGCAATAGACTACCAAAGCTGACAGCCATTTTGCTAACTTAAGCAGAAGAAATACAATTTTTGTTTCTATTTATTATTAATGATTGAAATAGTGATAATTTGTAAATGTGATTATTTTTTCATCAACACTACACTACAGCAAACCAGGTATTTGAAATTATTTTTAAATTTATACAATGTAGTATCACATGTTACAGGTTTATGGTTTATCTTAAAGTTTCAAATATGTGTAATTTGTGTGTGTATGTGTTTGATTGTGTAATGTGTATGACCTTAGTTGACAATCTGTGTATTGCAGTGTGGAGGTTGACTGGTTGAGTCCAAATATTTTTAGAATTGTTGCAGCAGTATGGCAATTCAGAATGTTTGCTTGATTGAGGCATATTGCTCTACTTTATTAATACAATTATTGTTGAGTTAACACTGCTAAATAACTGTTTTTAATGTTTCATGTTTAAAATGGTAAAATTCGTGATTCCAAATGCCAAATGATTGATAAAAATGCCTTTTCTAATTTTTTTCAGACTAATTGAGCTGATAAAAAATGTCATCTATGGCACAAGCAACAAGATCTCAGAACCAGCTGTATCTTCTTGGGGACTCTGTGACTATATTAACCGGCAGCAAGTTGCCGTCATTGCGTATGACTCTTGGATTCTTCCTGCATCACCATCTCGAACTGAAGGAAACCATAAGACAATCGTCGGCTGTTACCATCACTGAAATATCAAAGTTTTGGCTGAAAGCTAGAATCCCGATGAGAGAACATCAAAACTGTCAAACCAAGCTGGAGAAGACATTTGAGGAATGGCGTCTTCTCAAGAAGAACAAAACACGAGCTGATGGTGAGTGCAATGCAGAGCGAAGAAGAGCAAGATAAGGACCATTCAAAGAGAATTACAGTTGCTCTCAATTCCTTTAAGACCAAGAACTTGGAATATTTTGTCACAGCTAAGTCAATGACCCTGATCCGAATGCTGGAACTTCCACATGGATTCCTCGCGGTTGATCCTGATTTGTGGGAGGACAGAGATGATTTCAGGCAAGCAAAGGAAACAGTCAAGTCACTGAAAGTAGTAAATGATCATGCCGAACGTGGAGTTGCCTTAATTCAGGAATACAGCGGCTTGTTAACTCACGATGAATCACAGTTACAATTCCTCCTGCAAGTTGTCGAGGATCATCGTCGAATGTACCCTGACAGCAGGAAACAAACTATGTCTGGAGTACCACATAAACAATAAATTTGGAAATTGTTGAACTGACACCCTGAACTCTTCCCAAAACTGAACTGAGATTGCAATCTAATTGTGTTGAAAAATTTATACTGATTTGTTACAAATAAATTGAGAATTTATGTAATTTTCATAATTTTGGTAAATTTGAAGCACTTGAGCTACCCCTAAACACAATAATTTATTATTCAAACTTTTTATGTAGTGTTTCTATATTATAAGGAACAGATTAGGAGGGTAAGACTTTCAAAAATACTTTTTTTAATTTTTTTTAATTTTTAAGCTCCACCCTATTATAGTCTAATGATAATTCTTTTATAAGTTAAATTGCATTTGAAAGTATTAAATTAATAGAACTAATAGAACAATGAAGCCATATTAATTCATTTAAAATAAATAATTATATACAATAAATATTTATTTATTAAAAGAAATTGAACACAAAAAGTTTCCATCTCAATTATTGTTTTATTGAAAGTTTAATAAAATAAAAACATTATAAATTGTGTTTTACTGTATTGATCAACTTTAAATTCAAATTATTTACAAATATTTCAATACATTATATTAAAAAAATAAGAAAATAATAAATAATATAAATTACATATTAACATAGTATTGAAAAAAATATATTATATTTTATTGAAATAAAAATATATTGCAATATATTGTATTGTAATAAAAATATATTGCAATATATTGTATTGAAATAAAAATATATTGCAATATATTGTATTGAAATAAAAATATATTGCAATATATTGTATTGAAATAAAAATATATTGCAATATATTGTATTGTAATAAAAATATATTGCAATATATTGTATTGAAATAAAAATATATTGCAATATATTGTATTGTAAATAAAAATATATTGCAATATATTGCATTGAAATAAAAATATATTGCAATATATTGTATTGAAATAAAAATATATTGCAATATATTGTATTGTAATAAAAATATATTGCAATATTTTAACAATATTATTGTGCACAGCCTAGTTTAATAGATTAAAAAAATTCTTGATAAATTTGAATAACCAAAATATTTTCTTAATCCCAATTAAAAATAAATTAAAAGATTTGTACTAAACAACACAAATAAAAGGTATTTATAATTACCTCAAGTAAAGGAGAGATCTTGTCGTAAATGTTCCGCACAATTTTATTCGACGGTGAACCAAGTGGATAATACATGGTAGCATTACATAGCACTAATAATAGATCATGTTCAAATTCTTCAGGTGTAAAATAGAGATTATCACGAAGTTTATTTCGAATATCAATAAGATTGATAATTCTATAAAATAAAATTTATGAATATAACACATCACCACAATTTTTAACTTACTGTTTTATGATGTTTGGATAATTATTGTCCTTTTTTACTAAAGCAATGCTATCAAAAAGATGACAATTCGGGTCATCTATTACATTATTGATAATCATTTTAGATTTTTTCATCCACGGAGAATTAATTAAGGAACTAAAAGAATATTGAAATTAATAAAACTTAATATAGGTTTCCTTTTTAATCTTAAATTTTGATATGATATGAAAAATATTTCAATAAAATCTTCTTATAATAAGCCCGTTAAGTCTAATTAAATCAAGTCAAATTTAATTAATTAATTTAATTTAATTAATTAAGTCTAATTTAAATTAGTCAAATTAAATTAGTTCTAATTAAATTAGGGTTATTAGGATCGATTTTTTAGCAAAACAATTATCGGTTGTAAAAATTCAATTTTAAACTGATCATTGTGGTTTAATGACCTTCATAGAAACATAATATAATATAATGCAAGTTACTTTATATGTTATTATTGTTATGTATCGTAACATACTTATACACAATGCAGTGTCAACCGAATTGTCTACTTTCTATTTAGAGATTTAAACAGACATAATATAAGGGTTGCTAATATTGCTTTTCTTCGACAAATCGATTATTGGTTATAAAAAAAGCAGATTAGTTTTTAAAACAGATAATCGAATTTCCTATTTTCGTTAAACAATCCAAGACTTAAACAACTAGACTTCAAATTTAAAAATTCATTAATATAATAAAATTTATTTTGATAATTGAAGTTTCTTTCAAATGATTTTGGTTTCGTACGACTTACTGAATAAAATAAGGGTGTTATAATAATACTCAGGATGGCAAACAAGTTTCGAGCTTATTTGACTTTCATAGGTGTCAGAATAAACTCGACCAAACCCGGAATCAGATCAAGCAACTGATCACTCAGATTCAAACATCATTTAAAAACTTTATTTTATTAAGTAAGTCCAGAAAACATTTTACTCTTTAATTACTTATCGTCACCGGATGCCATTACAAACCTTAAATGTGTCTATATGTATTTGGTGAAACAAGGAGTTGGTCACGTGCCCAATTTGTAAGATATCATATAATATATATCAGTAAAAAAATTGTGAAATTTGATGAGGTTTGGTGGTGAAGTGATCAAAAAATTGATGGATTCGGTCCAGGACGGTATCGAGTATCTTACATGGTGCTGATGAGTGTACAAGAAACTCAAAACTACCAAGCCATTAGAGATCACTTAAAATATCACTTTAAAAACCTTTTTCTCTAGTTTTATAGTTCCATTAACACTCCCAAACGCAAATCTTAAACAATATCATTTATCATTACAAAAATGCGTTTAAATAAATTATTCTAAATTTTATATCATATGAAATTATATCTAAATTTAATTAATTTATCAATAAATGGCGTTAAAGATTTGTTCTCCAGAGATAAATACTAGTTTTCCTAACTGCATTGGCTAGCCCGGTGGTTCTCAACCCGTGTTCCGTGAAAAAAATGACATTTTATCTTTAAATTTGCATTTAAGATACATATCATCAAAAACGTCTATTAATTATTTTATAAGATGATGCAATAAGAAAGCCGTTACACAGATATATAAACATACAAATATAAAAGTGTTTTTATTGCTTGTTATTGCTGTGCGTGGTATTTTCTTTGCTTATAAGAAGGCATTGTTTACGTTTACGACAGATTTATAGTAATTTGTGATCGGTCACTCATTGTGGGCAAGTATTTTTTGTCAGTGTTCCGCGTAAAAAAATCATGTGAATGGTGTTCCGCGCTTTTATATTAATTGAGAACCACTAGCCCATATGACAGTCATAATTATAAAAAATTCAAAACGTAACATTACAGAGCCTCAATAAAAAGTTTCTTAAATTATAGCATGTATATTATGTATTTAAAAAGTAAACCTAGTGTGATTTCTGGGTTTGAACCTTCTCGGATAACGAATTTTTGAAAGGTAGAGAAAAAATCAACAGAAGATAAAAATTAATTATTTTATAAAAAAATCTTGGAAGTAAAAAATAAAATACATAAAATATTCGCTCTCCTTTTCGTACTCCAGATTTTGATTTTTTAAATATTTGAACGCCGAATTTTTCGAGTCAAGAGCAGCTGGGCTAGTTCATGAAATACATGTAATTTTATCTATAAATCTGGTTGAACTAAAATAAATATTAAAAATGTGTTTTAATGAAATTCATTTTGTTAGTGTTGTTTTTATTTTAGTACATAAAATTAAATATGAAATATAAATAAAATGTCAATTGAAAAGTAATCAGAGGTGAAAATCGAAAGAAGTTCTTATATAATTGATCACCACAAATATATTCAATTGTAGGATAAATTATTGGTGGAGAATATTTGTAGAATAAATGAAAAATTATAAATGTTGGGATACCAAAATAATAAAATTAAATAATGATTAAAATGAGGTGAAAAAAGACTTTGTCGTCGATGTCACATTGAAGATGAGACAATGCCACGCGTACCTCAATCGTGTAAGATCCATCTAACTCTTAGTTCTGAGAGGCACGACAATTGTCTTAAACTAATTGCAAATCGTCTGAAAATCAAGGCTCGTTGAAAATAACATGTGTTCACTTGTTCCAAACTCAAGGGAACGAGTGGATTTAATGATCACTGACTTGTTCAAAAAAACAATCTTTTTAGTTTATATGAAATGTCCGAGCGACTCTGTCACTAACTTTGAACAAGTCGACAAAAGTAATTTGAGGAAATATGATTCTTTAAAAAATGCAATACAGACTGTCAAACCTGACTTCAAAGTGGAACTTGACACTTGTATTATTGGAGCTTTAGGATCTTTTCCTTTGAAGACTTCTGAAATACTCTCCAAAGTAGGTATTAAGGATAAAGAGCAAAAATGTCTATTGAAGGAATGTGAGATAAGTGAGATAAAAAGATCACATTCTGCCAGACGGTGGTACTGCCAGTAAGAATGGCACTTTAGAAGACATTGAAAAAGATCAACTATCAAATTTTGTAAATAACTCACTAAAGCCTGCAAGCAATAGCATCGTCAAATATTGATGTATACAAGTATTTTTTGTTGTACAGGACTACCTCGCATAGTACGGTTTTGAAATTTTCAAAATATGATTGTTTTTAAAATGATTAAATAAAATTTTCGAAATTTAAAAAAGTTTAAAAACCAAAAAACGCAAATAGCTCACTTTATAACAGAAGCTTAGCGTTATTAAACTTCATGTGGAAGGGGCTTCGTTTGCTAAAGTAGGAAAAGAAAGGGAATGAACGAGGCGTCAGTTCGGAAAATTGTGAAAAATAAAGATCAATGCAAGTCGCTAAGGTATAGCTACGGCGTCATATTTGTCAAAAGTGGTAACCAGCATTAGAAGCCCTCGAATGGTTAACATGGAGCGACTATTATCTATATGGATAGAAGACCTTAGCCAAAAACGTATTCCAATTAGTGAAATAGAAATTCAAGCGAAGGCACTAAGTCTTTACAAAGACTTGGGGACTAAAGATGAAGTAGAAGACCTTGGTTCCGAAACCGGTGAAACCTTTACGGCCAGTCGAGGGTGGTTTTCTCGGTATAAGGAACGAACTGGTATTCACAACGTACGTATTGTTGGGGAATCTTCAGTGCAGATAAAGAGGCGGCTTTATATAATCACGATTTTTAAATTTCTTAATAGGGGTGGGTACTAAGCCGTAAATTTATTAGCGCCAGAATGCCTCGAATAGTCCGGTTTCATATAGAATCCCGGACAAAATACCGAAAATTAAAAAAACTAAAACAAAAACACCGAAAATAAAATATCGAATAGAAAAAATATCGAAAAATTAATAAAAAGTCCCTTTAAATTGTTTCCGTTTCCTTTCATTTCTTCATAGTTAAATTATTAAATTAGCTAAATATTGATTCCAATTATAAAAATGGAGATTAAATTTATTAAAAGTCAAAAAGGTGTTAATCAACTTTTATATAATAGTTTTCTTTATCAAAAAGATAGGCAACATAACGAAAAAACTTATTGGAAATGTGTGGAATATTTGACATTTAAGTGCAAAGGAAGATGCCACTCTGTTGATAATCAAGTGGAAAAAATAGGAGAACATAATCATGTTCCAAAAGTTGCCGTTATTAAAGCTAACGAGCTTTATTCTGAAATAAAAGAAAGTTCAAAAACTTCCACCGAAACACCGCTTCAAATTATTGCAGCGGCAACGTCAACATCGTCTCAAGCTGTTTGTAGCAAGTTGCCGAAGATAGATTCGATCAAAAGAACTATCAGAAGACAAAGAAATCAAGCATCAGGGATATTGCCTTCGCCGACATCACTTTCGGATTTATTTATACCCGAAAACTTAAGAAAAACTGCAATCGGAGATGATTTTGTAATCTACGATTCAAATGATGGCGCAGATAGAATTGTGATGTTCAGCACAAGTCGATTAATTGATACATTAGTATCATCTCCGCATTTATACGTTGATGGAACATTTAAAACTGCTCCAAGTTTATTTTTTCAGATGTTTACGGTACATTGTATTATCGATAAAACAGTGATACCTTTGGTTTATGCTCTTTTGCCTAACAAAAGACAAGAAACTTATACTAAAGTTTTTCGCCAATTAAAGCAAATAAAGCCTGCTCTATCACCAGTATCTGTGTTATCGGATTTTGAACAAGCAATTATTAATTCAATCAAAGATTGCTTCCCCGATACAAGAATTCGTGGTTGTTTCTTCCATTTTTCTCAATGTATATGGAGAGAAATACAAAGAAACAGTCCAATTTGCGACAAATATAAGGATATACAGGATCCTGATTTTTCTTTATATTTGCGACAACTTGCAGCTTTAGCTTTTGTGCCAGAAGATGTCATTGAGTGTTTCAATGTACTTTTAGACTCTGATTTCTTCAGAGAAAACGAACAATTGCTTTGTCCACTTATCGATTATATCGAGGATCAGTGGATTGGAAGTTCGAGGTATTCCTGTATATAGTTAGTATTTTAGATGATCCTCATATAATTATTTGTATAAATGTATTTGCTATATAGCTAACAGGCTTTTGCACTTTGAAAAGTTAATGTTAGATTCTGCAGATTGAATATTAGGTTGCTGATGAGTATCGCTATCATTCTTGCTCCAATTTCGAAAGAAAACGGATGATGACATAATCATAAATCAATAATCGAAATGCAATGCCAGAAAACGAGTCTGATGAAAAACACAAAATCAGAGCCAATGACGATTCGGTGAATTGATCTCAAAACATATCTGTGAAACATCCTCTTTCTGATTCTTGTGTTGTTGTATTTTTTTCCGAATGGCATATTACATGTAGAACATTGTCCAAATGTAGATAAAAGTTAAAATTATTATTATTAATAAACTTTATTTAATGAGAAAAGGTATGAAATGAAGATTATGTTGCTCCAGATTTCTGAGGAAATTTAAATTAATTAATTAAATTCATTCTTAATTGACAAATACAAATCGAATTTTAAAAAGTATAAAATATCTGGCAAGTTCTGTAAATAGATTTTCCCTACTAATTGTTTAAATGCTAACTGGTTTAGAGTTTGAAAAATTCCATTAATAAAATTTATATAATTAAATAAAAAATAAACAAAATCTAACTTTAAATTTTCTTCGGATTTTTTATTATAAATAGATTCCGGAATTTTCACTTTTTCTTGAAAGATTTCTTCATGGACTGACGCTGGGGATTGATTTGATGATAAACTTGATATATAAATTGCCGGTTCAGTTTCACATGAGTTGTTTGATTCTTTGTCAGATTCAATTTTTGGAGATTTGACCTCAATTTCTTCGTCAAGTTCCATTTTTTCATTGGACCTTTTCTGAGTTTTTTTCAAATGAAGCAATAAACGAGGTTTATCCTCACTGTCGGAATTGGTTTCATCTTCAGCACAACTCGATGTCATGGCATCAGTAGTTTCCGATTCCAGTTCAACTTCTGGTGGTTTTGTTTTGACAGTTTCGACAATAAATTGTACAAATTCTCCATTGCTAAAATTGTTAATAAAATTACAAATTATTAGAAATTGCATAACAAATAAAAAACTATTACATTTTCCATTTTCATCGATTAAAAAAAATCATTTAAAATGTATTACTTATTAATTATAACAAATATATAATAATTTCATTTAATTTTATGTCAAATAATAATTTTTTAATAACTTATCTGATTTATTTTCACATTCACACCAATTTCATAGTCAATATAAAAAGATAAATATTACTATCAAATTAGTAATTGATTTTCGAAAATTATTTAATTTACACTGCTAAAACACTGCTGGTGAATTTGAATTGTTGATTATAAATTACAACACAGATAACCAATGTTAAAAGAATAATCAAAATGTAAGTTTTGACTTTGAATAATAACAAAAGCATCTATAGAATACAAATATATTTCCACATGTTACATAAATTTCATAAACAAATACTAAAATAAGCGGACATAAGATATTTTAGAAAATGCTATATTCAATCGTATATAAGGCAAATTTACATAGATCAGTATTAAAAACCTATTTAGATTATATTACTCTTTCATACGACTCCATATTTCTGGAACTGATTCGTCTAAACTTCCAGATTCTAAGTTATTTAATAATTCTTTTAGGGCTCTGAAAAAAGTATCATATAAAACCAAATTATTTCTAAGAATAGCATACGATTGTTTTTCTTGTTCATTACGTATTACTTCTTGTAATTCCTCAATCCTCTCGACTGTTAATTTTTTAACAATTAATTCTTTTAAAGATAAAGTAGAATTATTATTATCAGAACGTTTTCTAAAATAAACTTAGGAATAAATTTTAAGATAATTATACTACTTTTTTTCTATATTATCAAGAAGCTTAGAATATTGTTTAGCGCATTCCTAATTTTTAATTATTTAATTAAATATCTATAAATAAACAAACTTTTGACGAGCACCATGATTTGTCATCTTTTCGATGACTAGATCCGAATGACTGGATCAACCGACTAATAGACGGCCAATACTCTTGGCCTGTTTCTATAACAGCACTGGCTAAAGCTAATTTTTCTCTAACAGACCATTCATTTTTATCAGGCAATTTTTCTTCTGATTTAGACAGATATTGTAAGGCATTTGTTAATTCTTTTGTAAGTGTCATTTCAAAAATATTTGTACATATAAACTTTAAAAATTACAATAAAATCTAATTCTCTAAAACGTATAATAATTAAAATTTATAATCTATTAAAAATGTTACATTTTGAAAATTAAATATTCATTAAGAAAGTTTTAAAACAAAATTAATTAATTATAATTGTTTAGTGACAAAGAAAGTTTACTCAAATTGTAAAATTTCATTTTATTTATCTTTGTTGTATTTCATTAATGTAAAATTTTGTTATTATTTAAAAGTAATATTTATTCTTATCAAAAAAAGGAAACCACACGAAAATTATGAATAAATTTTAAATTCACATTTCTAAATTTAAGATCACTATCAATTATAAATTTCAAAAGGTTACAAGAGTAATTTTAAAAGTTGTTATACAAAATAATTCTTATAATAATTTATGTCAAAATACCATACTTCTGTCTGGTGAGGTTGCCTCGCTTGAATTAAGAGATTCGGGAGAGATTTCGTAATAGAAGTACTGAGTGAAGAATTGTTGTGTTAATCGAGGGACAGAAATAATAGCAATTGTTGGGTTTTTCTACTTCAAGTTGGTAACCTCTGACTCCACATGTTCCTTTAATCAAAACAATAAACTACTCAACGTATATTTAAATCACAAAAATATATTCTCTCGACACAAATAATCAATAACCAAGTTTTACGTGTTTGACCGATTTTCCGCTCGGTGTTGATGCTTTGACAAAAGACAATATTCACATTTTTATTCCCTAGCTTCTCATGACCAACGTTTTCCTTTTCTATTCTAGATATTTTTGCTAACTCTGCAAGACTCAGGAATCAAGTAAAGATTGTTGGGCGAATAATAGTGATTTTGTACCGCTATTTATACAGATTTTTGAACAGCTTTTATTATAAAAAAATAATTATAGTATTTTCAAGTAATAAAGAATTATATCGTATCAAGAAGAGAAAGAATTATTTTATTTCAAGAATACTTATTTACTTATTAATTTCGAGAAAATGTGTTATATTGATTTTAGTTTTAATTATTTTATATTCAGCTGTATAAGTGTTACGAGATTCCTTGATTTTAATTTTAACAAATGTTTTAATTGCTCTGCGCGAAATTATAACTATCTCAATGAAGTCTTCGGCGAGGGAACAATAAGCAAAAGCCAAGTTGAAGATGGTTCAGGAGGTTCGAAACGAGCGATACAAACTTTGTATATGAAAAAGGAAGAGAACCATAATTAAAGTTCAACGACCAGGCTTTTCTAGAGGCCGTTGAAGAAGACAAAAGCATGACAACACGAATGCTAGCTGATCACTTCAATGTCAACCAGTCGGCGATCGTCCGTCGTCTCAAAAAGCTCGAAAAAGTGTGAAAATTAGCTGGATGGATCCTCAACGAACTCTCCAACAACAACAAAGCAGAAATTGTTTGAAACTAATATTAACAAAACGTGAATTAATTTTTTTCCTTTACTCCTAATTAATTTACCTCATTTCCCAATTTATATAATCTATGTAATTAAGTTTTTCAGTATACAACAACATCGACAATTAATAAATAAATTATATACAACTAACCAAATCCCGATAATTTAGAAAACGATAAAAACAAATAAAATACTAATAAATTTATTAAAAAGAGAGCTTGAAGACTATAAATCAGTAATGTATCGATGTTTTTTGAATTCATTTGAAAAAGGCAGTTTTGAAAATTCGTGAGTATCAAAAAACATCGATATATTACTGATTTATAGTCTTCAACCTCTCTTTTTAATAAATTCGATGGGAAAAAAATCAATAATGAAATTGGAAAAAAAAGTTCTTATAATAAAATACTAATAGATTATACAATAAATGTCTTAGATGTCATAAATAATGAAATTGGAAAAAAAAGTTCTTATAATAAAATACTAATAGATTATACAATAAATGTCTTAGATGTCATAAATAATAAATGTTATAATGCGTCATTAAATCAAAAATAAAATAGCAACAGATCGTTCAATAAATGTCATAAATCATAAACGAGTCATTATTTGGGGATCAGTTCATAATTGTTCGATTGGGTTATTGCTCATTCGCTGAATTGTTGAATCGTTGGTTTGAGGAATTACTGTTGGTGGGTTACTGGTGTTTGATTAGTTACGATTTTGTGCTGTTACCAGCGTAACCCAGAATACAACATTGTTTTCCGCTTGGTACCCGTTGAGTAATCAACGTTGGTACTGTATCAAGGGGTTGAGTACTCGCAAAAAGTGAGCGCACCAAGGCACTATAATTGTCGAGTACTCTATGGGTTCACGGACTACCGTTAGAAGGTTTGTGTCCGATTTCCTCAGGTCCCTTATCGAAATGGTTTTCCCAAACCCTTTTGCACAAACTTTCATTCCCCAGGCACTCATATAACAAAATATCTCGTATACTATTTTAATACACTACAAAAATATACAAAACAAAAATTCACAAAAGTTCAAATTGGCTCATTGGCAGAGCTGGTTAGTCCCGTCGTAGACGCTTGCAATGTTGACGAATTTACCTGCCGTTCATATTCGGCCAACCTGGCCTTCTTTAACTTTTCTCTAATGTTGCGCCCTAGCCGCTTTCGCTAAGGTTTACTTTCAGCGGCTGGAGGGTATATCGCTGCCAGTTCGACGGTCAGCGGCCGGATTTGTCTTGCCACGGCTTCCTGTACGAATTGTTCATTGCGCTCGGTTTCGAGCGCGCGCACCTGCAATTTTAGGGCGCGGATCATCATCTGATCTTGCGCGGCTTGGGTTTGCAGCTGGAGGATCTGTGCCGTCTTCCTTTTCATGTCTGCGGGATTAAACCAGGTCCCCTCGAACTCCCGGCATTTCCCTTTGAGTCTATTAAAACGGACTCGGAGTTCGTCGGCTTGTTTTTGGGCCTGCTCCCGATCTTTACGCAGGTTTTCCAATAATTTGTACACTAAAACATAAAGGGGTTTATTAATTTCATTCGTACCAAAAAGAGTTGCGACAAACAAGTAACAAAATTATTAATTAGCATTAGTGCTTTACTACTAAGATATTATTGTAATCACTCAATCTACCACTTGATTTACAAAACAGAAAAAATACTCTATCTAATAATGAACACCAGACGATTTCAATTAGTTAAATTAGTGCACAACGATAAATGAAAGTTGATTAAACTAAGTCAATTGTCGGTTAGCAATCACGTTTGGCATTTGCGGGGCCTCCCTCTCTTTCATGGGGGTGCCTCGGCCTCTTCTATCTCTTCCAGGGGCACTCCCTCTCTTTTGGCCCTGATTTGCAGTTCAATCTTCCTGAGCCGGACCTGAGCGGCTTCTACGTCACTGGCCGCTTGATTGCGGGCCTCCTGTAGTATGTTGTTCGCTGGCTCCGTTTTTACCCATGCCGGGGCATCAGGTACCGGGCCACTTCGGATAACTGGGCCGAAGTTATCAAGATCCAATCCACGATTCCAATCGTGGATGCGGTACGAAATGTACCGAGTACGGAGCCGGGTAATCATTTGCCGATCGGCTTCCCCGTCACTAAAATCATCTGATTGAGACATGCCTGCAATGTAAAGATCAAGACCCTTGTACAACCAGTGTGACTTATCAAATGAAACTATGATAAAATTGTTGAGGTCTGTAAATTAAAATTAAAAAATTTAAATAAAATTTAGGATAATAATTCAAATGGAAAGTAAGCGAGGAAAAATGGCAAATAAAAGCGGGATCGTGCACAGAATTAATAGTAAAGGAAAGTGCGATGGAAACAGTATTAGAAAATGCAAAAAGCAATTACGAAAGGCGAGAATCCGGAAATCCGAGAAAAATCAATAAATGGAAAAATCATCGAAATCGAATGGGAAAAACGGGACAGGTATAGATTAGCTAATGGTCAACAAGATGATGGTTAGGGATTTATCAGAAAATGGTTAGGAAGGGTCGAAAAACATTCAAACGTATGAAAACAGAAAACGTTAATTAATTAATTAATTGGCTAATGGAAAACCCGAGCTAATGGGAAACCCGAGCCAATGGAGAACCCGAGAGATAAAGGAAACCCGAGCTGGGTAAACAAGAAGAAAGGCAAACAAAAGGAAGATTTGGGCCCATTAGCTTTGACACAATGATTAATGGGAAAAGAGTAAGGAGAAGATAGCGCGCGTAGGAAGACCGGTAGGGCCATTAATTATCTGGATTCGTTGGACCATTATGGATGACAGCCGAAGCAAACACGTAGGAGAAAATGTCAAACGAAAGATTGGCTCGGCAATAACCATTTGTCATCCTGATTTCGAGGAGTATATAAGCAAAGGGAAAATCAGAGAAAATCGGCATTCTGCCTCAGCTAGGGTTCGAAGAATTAGACTGTAGGAAAAGTGGTAAACGAATTAGGGAAGTAGGGAAAAGAAGAAATAGAATTAAGAATACGGAAAGGTGAAAAGAGATCAAACCAAACCGAAACCAAGGAAAACGAGAGTCAACAGAACTAAAGGATCAAAAGGTGAATATTGTTTGTTTGCAAAGCATCAACGCCGAGCGGAGAATCGTATAAAACTTTGATTGGTAATTGTAGAGTGATAATAATTGTGAACCTGTTGTTTCAATATACGTTGGGTCGTTCATTGTTTTAATTTAAAGAACACCCGGAGTCAGAGAGAACCGACTTGAAATAATCCAAAACCCAACATATATTCTGGTGAGCCCGACGTGATTCAAAGTCGGAGGAAAATTATTGAAAGCTACTGAAAAAGAAATTATTAAAAAAGTAGTACCGACGTGATTCGAAGTCGGCGGAAAATTATAGAAAGTCAGTGGGAAAAATTTTATTGAAAAAATAGTACCGACGTGATTGAAAGTCGGCGGAAAATTATTGAAAGTTAGTGAAAAAATTAATTGTTGGAAAAAAAAAATAGTACCGAAGTGATAGAAAGTCGGCGGTGTATTAAAAATTAGTGAAAAAGTAATTATTGGAAAAGTACTACAGACGTGAGTAAAAGTTGGGAGATTTAAAAGAAGTTGAAAAGTAATTTTAAATTATTGTTTAACGTTTGAAGTTTAGCTCAAAGTGAACCGATTCAACCTCAGAAGTCAGAAACAAGTTCAAATGGCAAATGATAATGCTGTTATGCCTCTCAATAGAGAGATGATTGATTTTGCAAGTTGCCAGAAATTACCCGTCAATCAATATGGAGGAGACCCTGTTGAATTTGCAGATTTCATGGGAGATTATTATATGTACGCCTCAGCATACGGATGGACACAAGCCATTATGGTTCAGAGATTCCCACTCTATCTGAAAGGTGCGGCAAGAGAAGCCTGGCAGCAAGTCGACAAACGAAATGTCGGCAATGATTGGACAAAATTGAAGGATGCAATGGCACTGAAACTGGTTGGTGGAGATATCAAAAGAATCATGCGACAGAAATTTTATAATCGAGTTCAAGGTCCAGATGAATCGGTCAGTGAGTTTGCTTATCATCTGACCACTTTAGCAGATAAAGCCTTTGAAGTTAAACCAGATCAAGCAGATATGGCCAAGCAGGTTAAAGAGCTGTTAGAAGATCAGTTTATAACCGGAGTCCACTCCGAAATCAAAAAGGCCCTATGTTATGTGGATTTTTCCAATTTCGATGAGCTCGTGAAGAAAGCCATGAAGATAGAGCTGAATTCAAAAAGTGCAAAAAGATCAGATGCTTTTGGAGTTAATGTGGAGAGACGTGAGCGATCAATTACGCCTGTGAGAGCACCATGTGATGAAAAGAAAATAAATCAAATCAGTAGCCCAATTTTGAGACCAAATAATAGATTTCAAGCCAGTAGATCAGCCATGAATGTACAATCAAATGGACAGGTAAATAATCCTCAATGCGAACATTGCAAAAAGTCTGGACATTATTCAAATCAATGTTGGTTCAAATATGGGAAGAATCCCAGCCCTAACAAGAGATTCACAGATAACAAAAGGATCAGCAGTGATGTCGAATGCTATCGATGCGGAAAGAAAGGGCATATTAGCAGAAACTGTTTTACCAGATCAAGATCATCGTCAACGTCACCTTCACCACAAAGGGACAAAGTGAATACAAATGGACAGATACAATGCCATTCGTGCAAGGGATACGGCCACATGGCGCGATCATGCCCAAGGAACTCAGAAAGATTCAGCAGACCTATTTTAAAGAAATCAATCAGATTCCAAGAAGATATGCCAAACACCAGCAATATGACATATGCTCAGAGAGAGGAATTTCAAGACAAAATGGAAAAGGAATTTCGAGAAATGCGACAGAAGCTGAACAAATTAGTGGCTAAATTTGAATCAGATGAGGAAACTGAATCTCATATGATAATTGGAACCGTGTCAGAAGGTGAGGGAAAACCTGCCACGAAAGTGCGAAAGATCGCATCAGATGAGAATCCGACTGCACTGTTAGCCCGAGTCGAAAAATGGCTTGAGAAAATGGAAACTGACAACTCCCAGTTGAAACGATGGATCGCAGAACTCAGTGTGATGTCACTAACCCAAAGCGAACTAAAGAGAGCCATAAATTTATGTGCAAAGTTATTCAAAGGAAACAGAGACGATGAGATACTTAAACAAATGCAAAAGTTTGGCAAGGCTTTACGGTCAACAAGGGATTTAGCTGATATCATAGTCGAAACGACGGGACTTGATAATGTGAAGTGCCAAGTCCGTGTAAATGCCTACGGACAAATCAGAGAGCTAAAGGAGCGAATACTGCGTCAATACAGTGGATGGCAAGTGCAACTAAAATTTGAGAATCGATGTCTGGAAGACGAGGAGTACTTGGTAGATTGCGGTCTGATACCAGGCTGGAAAAATAAAGTAAATGTTGTTAATGCTGTTAATACTTTGAATTCAGACAGGACAAAATTGGAAAAGATTCTAGCAGATTTACAAGATACCCTGTATGCAGGGAACAGAGATAAAATTAATGCGAGTATCGACTTCATAATGAGCATCGAAATGGATCGAGACATGAAAGAAAGGTTGTTTGAATGCATCGTACCGTATACGAATAAACCGACAAGTTATCAGCAAAGCTAAAGAGGGTAATTCGAAAACTAGGACATGATTATGAGGCGGCAGACGATATTGCGAAGTCTTTGATAATAGCGTAAATATTGCGGACCAAAGGATTGAATATTATCAGGAACATTGGAGTGTAAAAGCAAGAAAATACGACAAAAAGCAGCGGAGATATTAGGTAATGACGGAATTATCGTGTTGACGTTTAAAGGACGAGAATTGGATGATGACGAATATTTGTTAAACTACGGATGTAACCCAAATTGTATTAATAATGTGTACGCAACAAAACAAAGTGGTGAAATGGAAAAAGATGCGGTAATAGTACCGTTTTGGCCTCTGTATGAGGAAATGGATAATGATAACGTAGAGATTAAAACTGAAGTTGTAGATGACCCAGGAGAAATTGATCAAGAAATTAATGAATTGCAGAGATTAGAAACAATGGAAAATGAGGAAATGAGATCGGAAAATGAAGTTACAAGGGATGTTGAGGAAATGAGCACCGATAATGGGGTACTACCGAGCATAGATGAGATGAAAAGTGAAGAGAACTTTGTTGAGACGAAAAATGACATTGCGATATGTGGGATAAAACAGAGTGATGCGGAAATTGGATCTTTGAGTTTAGATGAATCAAGCGTAACTGAGCGTTTGGATGAATCAAGCGAAACTGAGCGAATATTAAAAAATTTAGTTACAGAATTGTACCTGTTAGAGGAAACTGAAACAGAAGATGACACTTCGGAGGGGGAGAAAAGAGTTGTAAAAAGATTGGCAACGGAATTAAAGAAGAGATTACCGTCGATAATTAAAAGAAATTATGAAGAAAAGGAATTTTGTGAGGAAGCAGTAATTGAGGACCTAACACGAACCGAGTTGGATCGAGATGTAATATTGACAGTGCTAGCCTATATAATATTGGAGATTGGTATTTATGGTTGTCTGGAAAGTGACAATTCAAAATCATTGATAAAGAAAGCTACTGAAATGACGAATAAATATTTGATGAAGTGGATCGCAAACAATGGCGGATGGGAAAAGTTGATACAAAAGGTTGAGAGACCAAAACAGAGACAGTGAGGAAAAAGGGAAAACTCGCATTTCCATGGTTGATGATTTCTATTATTATGTTATTAGGAATAATAAACACGACAAATTCATTGGTGGCATACGACTGCTCCCAAACCGAAATGGGAAGAGTATATTCGTTGGTAAACGTAGCAGAGTGTTCGGATGCATATCCAGTAAAATTTAAAGTGACAAATCCAGTAAAATATTATGTATACCAAGAATCGGGGTTTCGACGAGCAAAGGTGAGAGATTGTACAGTGAAACGAACTACTTTTGTATTTTATTGTGGAAAATGGAGCCACTCATCGATGGTGAAAATGCAATCGATACCTAGACCGATAGAAATAATTCCAGAGAATTGTTTGGCAGCCTTTCAAACAGGACAGTTGAAAATCAATGCAGATATCAAACTACAAGCAAAGCTTAACCACAAAATCCGTGAGACTGTGACCGTGCGAGGAATAATAAAGTCGAATGGTGATTGCCAAGGAGAGCCATACAAAGTAGACGATGCGATAATTTACAAAGCCGTGGTTGTGGAAGAGTACATGTCGGAATTAAGAGAATTTGATGGATCATTTGATGATGATACTGGTAAACTACAAACACATCCATTCTGCAACATGAAACAATCTAGCTGTCAGACAGGAGAATCAATCTTGGTGTACGATGTCGATACCAAAAAGTGCAATATAGTGCAATTGAAGTCAATGAGTTTTAAAGAAATAACGGGAGAACAGATCAGGGAAAAGCCTGAGAAAATAAGAATGGATCCAGCAACGAGTACAACAACAAGAATCACACCTCTACGGATGAAAGATACTCCAACAGTGTTAATGTCAACCTCGGAGGAAGATGGGATGCGATTCCTGAGAAAAGAAACTAAAACAAAGTGTGGACAAAGTGTCTATGAGACAAATTATAAAGGTATATACGTATCTCAGAAAATGATTTCAGAGGCCCAAACAAACATACATGCCGGAGATATCAAGTTGACAAATTACTTTAATAACAAAATAGATTATTTATTTCACTTTGGTCAAAATACTGTTGAAAATGTGTACCGAGAAGTTATTATAAATGATTGCAATCTCAACAAAGAAATACTCCGAAATCGGATGGCAATGGCTATAACCAATCCTAATTTGGTAGCACCAATGTTAATTACAGAAAATGGGGTGTTTGCCAGAATTTTCGGTGAAGCACTATATAGCTATAAATGTAAAGCGGTACCAGTTAAGCTGACAAAGTACGACCAATGTACTAACGAGTTACCAGTGAATTTAAATGGAAAGTTGCGATTTATGGAGCCTGTAACACGAATCTTACTAGAAGAGGACGTGAAACCGAAAGTATTACAATGCAATAGATTGTTGGCACCACTATACAGACTAACACCAGAATCTTGGATTGCATTACCAGATCATCGAGAAGTAAAGACGCCGGAAAACTTAGAATTGACAGAATTACAATATCTGGTAAATTTTACGTCGTTGGAAAAATTGTCGCAAAGTGGAATTTACTCGAGCGAAGACATTGAGGAAGCTCGCAGAAACTTGTTATTTCCATCAAAGAAAGAGAGAGTAATAATGGAAATGGTAGATACAATTCTCCCAAGCGGAAGTGGGAAGGTAAATTACGAGTATTTGTTAACTCCAGATCATTACAAGAAAGCGACGTATAATACAATGAAAAAGATCTGGGGAAAGTTTATGTTCATTGGACAAGCGTGTGCCGGATTGATTGGAATTTATGTAATATGTGTTGTAATTAAAGTAATAATATCGCAGGTCCTATCAACACACAGACTATACGCGATCACAGGTTGGTCGTGGAAACTAGTAATTGGGTGCATACCATTATTGGCTAGATTCTTCATTACTCATCATCAATATCAGGAGTTGGAGATACTCAAAGCGCGAATATTAAAGAAGAAAAAGGTGAGCTACGCTAGTACTACCCCTTCAAGGGACGAGAATAATGACAATGACAACGAGGGTGATAGTGCACCGTTATATGTTGACAATCAAGAACTAAGTGGGATGAATAATGAAGCGTTAAGAACCTATCAAATCTTACAAGAGCCACTGTTGAATGCGAGTAGCGTAGACACGTTTACAAAATTGTGTATACCAAAATCATTTATGCAACCAGCACCAGTGTATCCAGTTGATCGATTACGAGAGATGAAACCAGTAGAAAATATCGCATTACAATGTGAAGGAATGGTGGGAGAGAGAATCGAGCCTTCTAGCGCAGAGATCGAGAGAAAAAATATGTTAGGCTTACCATGCAACTACTCATTGATGACATTAACAAAAAGAGGAAAGCAACCACGAATATTTATACAAATGAACAAACATAAAGTGGAAGCTTTAGTTGATTCGGGATCTAGTCACACAATAATATCGGAAAATGTATTAAACGCGAAGGAAAAAATGCGAATAAAGCCTACCGACGAAATAGTGAGGTCATTATCAAAAAATGAATTAAACATAATCGGACAACTTAATGTCATATTCCATATTGGAGATCGAATAATAGCGCACGATGCGCTCATAATGAAGGGAAGTCCAGTACGATGTTTGATCGGCATGGATATATTAGAGCAGCTGGACGGAGTCTCACTTGATTTAAAGACAGGTAATTTGATAGCAGGAGAAACAGGAGAAATAATTCACAGGGCAGGTGAAGTGTTTGTGAATCAGACATTGACAATACCACCACAATCGGAGATGGTGTATTGTGCAAATACTATGAGTGTGGATAATGGTGATTTTATATTCGAACCAAATCAAACGCTAGTCGAAAAATATGATTTACCGATATGTGACGAAGTTGTCAAAGTGGAAAATCAGATAGTACCAGTCCATATAACGAATAGCAGTAAGAAACCGGTTCAGTTACACCCAAAAACAAAATTGGGAAAATTATCAAAAATGTCTATTGAAACAAATTGTAAAATACCAAGGAACGTCAAGGTGTACAAGGAGCCTGAAGTGGTAAGCAATGATTTAAATGAGATGCAGAAAAAGGAATTCACAAAACTGTTGAGAAAATACCGAGATATCTTTGCCAAACACGAATATGATTTAGGTCTAACCAATGTAATTGAGCATGAAATACCGTTATTAGACGAAACTCCAATAAAAATAAAGCCATACAGAATCCCCTACGTTCATCAAGATGAAAGTGATAGACAGATTACAGCAATGAAGGAATTTGGAATAATTCGAGATAGTGCGTCACCATTCTCCTCATCAATAGTGATAGTTAAGAAAAAGGATGGAGACTTACGATTTTGCGTAGATTATAGGAAGCTAAATCAAGTTACGAGGAAAGACACTTATCCAATTCCGGTACCCCAAGAAATGTTCGATCAAATGGGAGAGGCACGATATTTCACAGTTATTGATTTAAACAAAGGGTACAATCAATTTAGAGTAAAAGAGGAAGATAGAGGAAAGACGGCGTTCTCGGATGGCAAAGGACTGTATGAGTTTAATGTGTTACCATTTGGATTAACAGGAGCCCCAGCTACATTCCAACGAGGAATGAATTATGTGTTACGAGGAATTCGACATGCATTGGTATATATCGACGATATAATAATATTTTCAAATGATTTCGAAGAACACCTGAAAGATGTAGAAACTGTATTTAAACGGCTCAAAAGTGCAAAATTAAAAATCAAACCATCGAAATGCGAATGGGGCAAAGCAGAAGTGATTTATGTAGGACATATAATATCACGGCGAGGGTTACAAACTAATCCAGATAACATCAAAAAAGTGGAAGAGTACCCAGTACCAAAAGATGCCGATGAGGTTAGACAATTTTTAGGTTTAGCGAGCTATTACAGAAAATTTATAAAAGATTTCTCTCATATCGCACAACCATTGAATACTTTACTAAAGAAAAACAATAAATTTATTTGGGGACAAATGCAACAAAATGCTTTCAATACATTAAAAGAGAAATTAGTGACAACTCCTATATTAAGATGTCCAGATTTTACGAAACAATTTATCTTGATGACGGATGCAAGCAACGTTGCATTGGGTGCGGTATTGGGACAAAAATTTGAAGGTGAAAAGGACCACGTAATAGCCTACGCAAGCCGATCACTGAGGCCTCACGAGAAAAACTACTCAACGATTGAAAAGGAAACGTTAGCGTTAGTGTATGGAATTACTACTTTTAGACAATATTTATTGGGCAGAAAATTTACTGTTTATACAGATCATAATCCATTACAGTGGTTAATGAAACACAGAGATTCAGCCAGTAAATTAATACGATGGTCGATTGCCCTCCAAGAATACGACTTTGAGATTAAATATCGGACAGAAAAAGCTAACGCGAATGCAGATGCAATGTCAAGAATCCCAGAAAATAATAGTGAAGGGACATCTGAAAAAGTGGAAGGCACTATATTCGCTGCAATCAAAGCTGTTAATGATATGTCGGAACTTCAAAATGATCAGGAAAACGATAGTGAATTAAAACAATTTATGGAACAAGCGGTCAAATAAGAAAAGAACAAGACTGGAAACGACTTACAGATGCAAACAGCAAATATGTAATTCATAATGGAATACTTAAATGTTGGAAAAATGGGGAAGCATTAATTATTATACCAGCCAAGCACAGAGACGCATTACTGATGCAGTATCATGATGGAGCGTTGGGAGGTCATTTGTCAACGCGCAAGACGCTATCAAGATTAAAATTGAAATACTTTTGGCCAACAATGGAGCAAGACGTGAAAAATTGGTGTAACAGTTGCAAAGTATGCATCACCCGCAGAAATACTGGTAAAAAGATTAAAGTACCATTAAAACCGATGCCAGTACCCGCAGCACCAATGGAGATGACGGCAATGGATATTCTGGGACCATTACCGGAAACAACAAAAGGAAACAAATACATTGTTGTTTTTTGTGACTATTTTACCAAATGGCCAGAAGCATACGCTATTCCAAACCAAAAAGCAGACACGATTGCTAGAATATTTGTGGAAAACATAATATTTCGCTATGGTACTCCAAAGAAATTGTTAACTGATCAAGGAAAGAACTTTCAAAGCGAGATGTTTAAATCAATCACAGACTTATTTGGAATTTGGAAATTGAATACGTCACCATATCATCCACAAACTGATGGATTAGTGGAACGATTTAATGGGACACTGATAAATATGATCTCGTCATATGTGAACCGAAAACAGAAAGATTGGGACGACTTCATAAAGCCGTGTCTATTTGCCTACAGAAATGCAGTAAATCAAAGTACAGGTGAGACCCCTTTTTACTTGATGTATTTAAGGAAAAATAATATGCCGTATGATCTCAAATTCCAACCACCAATTTCACAATATATGGAGATACCGGATTATAAAGCATTGATGCAAGAAAGAATGCAGTCAGTATGGACTAAAGCCGGTTTGACAATAAAGCATAACCAAGAGAAATATAAAGAAGCATACGATAAAAAAGCACATGCGCATGGCATAAAGATTGGAGATCTAGTATATCTGAACAGACCGGAACCTCTCAAAGGTTTATCGCCTAAATTGCAAAGACCATTTAAAGGACCCTACAAAGTGTGCGACACCACCGAAACCAATTTGAAGTTATTACCATTCAGGAGCAAAAAGGCTAACCCGATGATTGTGCATGCAAATCGATGTAAACTAGTGCCAGAGGAAGATGAATCTAGATACCCCTTAAGATCCAAGCAGAATAAAGTAACAGGTCAAACAAAATGGAAACAGAAATTCACGAAAAAATCCAACACCAGTCAGCTACATCAATAAGATATTATATGTAGCAATAATGCTGATGTTAGTAACAGTCTCGAGCGGCAAAAAGATCGACTTACCATATGCGGTAAACAAAATCCGAGGAATGGAGAAAATACATATATATTCCACTCTAACAAATATAGTATGGAGCTGTAAATGCGAGATCGCAGACCAAATAGAAATTATTAATTTACTAGACAATACGGCAACAGTGGTAGAACTGAACTATGATAAAGATATATTTGCAGTACGAAAGTTAAAGCCAAATTTCAAATAACAATGGCTGTTGAGACAGAACATGTCAAAGTGGTACACGCAAATTCCAATAGAAGTGCACACAAAAGAGATACGAAACTTGATCGAAATAGAGCCAGAGATAAATAGAATCAATATATATTGGAAGCCAGTGGACTTGGTGAAAGTGCGAATCACATTTCAAGGGTTAAATGTTGACACCCTTAACTCGCGAAAATCATTTATCCGCTACGAGAAATTGAAAATGAATCAAAATTATTCAGTTAATGCAAACTACTACGAGAACATATGCCTCGAAAATGGAACGGTAGTAAGAAACCAATGGTCACGATTTAAGAGTGAGACCCAGTCTATCTATCTCAGAGACGAGTCAAATCGTATAACCCTGAGTGTTGGAAATGGACCGGTAACGATATATAGAAAATCAGGAAATGATGAAAGAGTTGTTATTATCTACAAACAAAAAACCCTGACTATATTAGATGCCGGTAATCATTTTTTTACACTTTACACTTCTGATTTAGATAACCGATCCAGGCAGATGGCAAACAGTTTTCGTGGAAGTCAAGACAATCAATGAAACGAAACGAAAATCAGATACAACCACATCACCTTTTCAATTACCGACCCAAGAGACGACAAAACCTAACTCAAATAAACTAATGATGAAAAATTCGGACTTGACAGTCAACTATTGTGAATATCTCATTTACATTTTAATAACAGGTTTTCTCATCTTATCAATAACCTTCATAATCATCACTATCTTGATATGTGTAAAAGAGAGACAACTAACTATCCTTCAACCACCATCATATTCATATTATGAGACAAGACTATAAATTGTGATCTGCATGAATAGTGTATAAAAATATATTACATTTATATTAACAATGTGCATGTTTTATAAGTACCATAGGATGAACTGTGTAATTTGTATGAGATTCGAAGCGAGGTGTTGATGCTTTGCGAATAGAGAGTGATACAAAAAAATGACTATCATTTAATTTCAGAGAATGCAAGAAGCCTCGGAGATGTCATGCAAAGAGTGTAAAACAAGTACGCAAGAACTAAAGCAAAAGTTTCGTAGCATGCAGGGCAGAATAACAGATTTGGAGGAAGAAAACTTCCGTCTGAAAAGGCGGTTGGACCGTTTGGAAATCTTATTGTTTCAACACGAAGCCGATTTCGCGATGTTTCGAATGAGAGTAGAAGAAATAGAGGAATCGGAAGATGATGGTGAGATAAATCAATTAGACTAAAAAAATAAATTATTTAAACGGACCCTGTTGGTGTTTTTTTCGTCCTCGAAAAAAAAAATAATAGTTAAATAAATATAAGTAAATTAACAAATAATCAAATAAATAAACAAATTGATATAAAGAAAATAATTGGCAGTGATAGATAATAGTTAAATAAAAAATAAGTAGATTACCAAGTAAATAATCAAATGAATAAACAAATTGATATAAACAAATAATTAAAAAGTGATAAATTAAATAAATGAATAATAAGAAAAACGAGCAAATAGAATAACTCAAATAAATGTTGCAAATAATGAAATGACTACCTTAAATGAGCATTAGAAATAAATAATATTCAATGCTGATTAGTAATTAATGAATTAGCATAACTATATAGCAATGGGTAACCCACTGGGGCGAGAGAACAAAATTATAAATAAGTAGGGAATAATTTCACATTAGTAGTAACAAAGACTATTCACGAAGAGGGACACAACTACCCCACCCTTTCTAGCATAAATTAAAAACAAAGGTATGCTGAACATTTATTCAAAGTTTTATTCGTCATCAGAGTCCAACAGAACGGGACTTTGGATGCCACAGTCCCCATTCCCTGCGTACGTTGCAAGGCGGGCGTCTTTCAAACCTACTGCCTGTATCCACACAGGCAAAGGTACGTTTCAATCCCTTTCGACGCGGTGGCAAAGGGACCCTGAAAAAGAAATTAAAAAACCTGTTAGGATGGCAGTCAAATAACCATTGCATAACATCGAGATGCTCAAACTTAGGTTCTGGGACAGCCTAAAATAGTAAGGGTTGAAAAGAAAATGAAATAAATACTATGTAAAACTCCGTACCATGGCGCCCTCGACAAATAATTAGTGCAGGGAAGTAATTGATTTTAAGAGTTATATAATAAATTAATAAGTATAAATACGGCTAAAATTGTCAGAAAAATACGAGTAGCTGTAATTAGAGGTTTGCTTTTAGTATAAATACAAAATCAAAAATCAAAAATATATGACCCAAAACATGAGTGTGGTATAGATAGTTGCATAAACAAATTAACGAATTAAAATTAAAAAGTAAATAAGTTAATTTAATAAGCATCAATAAGTTAATAAGCAACACGAGCACTTGCAATCACCGGGGTTTGGGTACCCTGGACAGCGATTGCAAATGTTCGGTTGCTATGAGGGAACGCATTACTAATAGTTGAGGACAGCATGGTAAAAAGAATCACAAAAACAAAAAAAAATAATAAAAGACAAGTAATCACTTACGTCCATAGTAATTGAGGGATGGCGTTACTAAAATTCAAAAAAAAAAATATGAAAAATAAAAATAAAATATAAAATGCTTACTTCAAGATTGGCAAGACAAAACTAACGAAAAGTGGTAAAGCAGACACTTATATAGAACGCTTATCAGTACAGGCTACGTTAACAAACCACAGGGTAATTAATTAGAAAGCTTATCAGCACGGGCTACGTTAAGAAACCACAGGGTAATTAATTATAGAGCCTATCAGTATCGGCTACGTCAAAAAACCGCGGAATATTAATGTTCATTCGCAGATACCTTATCAGGCTGAGTAAACAAGTGATATCATGAGTCGGTCGGTGCGGGGGAGATTAACTTTTTACCATGCTGCGAGCGAAATAAACCAATAAGTTATTAATAACAAAAATTATTTTTAAATTATAATATTAATAATAATGGTAATAATGACACCACATAACCATAACCTTACCAAACTGTCGTTAGTCTACTTGATTTATTAATTTTTAATAGACGTCCAGATAAAAAGTATTTCCCTTAATAAACGTCCCGATAAAAAAATTATTTACCCCAACTAATAGACGTCCAGATAAAAAATTATTTCCCTCAATTAATAGACGTCCCGATAAAAATTATTTCCCTCAATTAATAGACGTCCCGATAATTGCGATAATTGGAGTAGGATTGTGATAAATAATAATAATAATAATAATATTGATAATAATAATAATAATAATAATAATAATATTGATAAAATAATAATATTGATAATAATAATGGTAATGATAGTGGTAATAACAGTAATAATTATAACAATAAATAATAATAATAATAATAATAATAATAATAATATTGATAGAGTAATAATAATAGTAGTAGTCAATTTTCAAGTTTATTTCTCATTTAAATCTCTAACATTTCAGGGAACTGCAAATATTATTATTCTTTGGTAATTTTCAAATAATTTCCAATTATAAATTGCAAGCATTACACAAATGCCTAAATATTATTATATCCACTCAAATCCTCATGCTAATAAATAACAGGATTAATAACAATTTTATACAAATCATTGAATTGCTTTATAATTGCCGATATTTCATAACATCACATATAATGGTTACATAAAATGAATAAATAATAAACCTACTTCAATCTTAAAAATATAAATTAATATTTCAGAATATAAAAAATTTCATTATTTTATTGAACCAGCTGGAATTCTGAGATTTGATCGACAGATTAGATAAATATATATTTCAAACCTGTGCTAAAATTCTCATAATTTCATGTTGTCAATGCATATCGATTTTTCCCCAACTTATCAATCATCGGTTTTGACAAAGAATCAGATATATATTTCAAACCTGTGCTATAATTCTCATGGTTTAATGTTGTCAGTGCATATCGATTTTTCCCCAACTTATCAATCATCGGTTTTGATAGAGAATCAATAACTGAGAATAATTCGAATTTTTATACAATTAATACAAAAAAAAATTAATCTAACCATTTTGTGCTTCCTCTTCGACGTTTTGTAGCATACATGGTTTTTATAACCCAATCGTTGACCATAAATAAGTGTGAATGAAATTTAAGCCAAACTCTAATATAAAAAAAAAAAAAGAAATATAAATATATTTTCGTTAAATTCGTTTGCGAAAATCAAGTGATTGAACTTTCCTAGAAATTTCCTGCTTTTAAAAAGCTATATTTTCTCTCTTTCAGCCGTTGACAAATGGCCAATCAAATTGAAGAGAGTGTGTGTTATCAAATATCGTAGGAACGTAGACACGACAATAATTTCTGAGACAGAAGGTTTTATCAGAAGTCATGTCACTAAATTTTTACAGAGTCTTGTTCCCACTACTGCCTAATTCTGATAAGTGAATATAATTGAGCAAAACACAAATCAACAACAGGTAGTCGGGCTGGCAATATCCATGGATTTTTTCTGCTATCTTATTGACATTGCGAAGGAGTAATAATTAATGACACACAAACACAGCTGCAATGACTTGTCTAGTTTCGTTGGAAGAATTTTTCATCTTGCATGTCTACAGTACATGTAATAAATGTCTGCGTTTATTCTCGTAGCTGATGCATAAAATCGTCAGATTTTCGATTCTTTTTCTGTAACACGTTGGTGTGTACTGGTAGTGTACTGATATCTCAATTGATAAATATTCCCACTCGAAATTATGCGATTTATTTTTCCCTGGAATGATAAATTAATAAACGCCGACAAAGAGATAGCAGTGATTTATTGGGAGACCCAAATGAATTGAAACGAAATTTTATCAGCGACTAATTGACACTATTAAAAGGAATCAGATAATATCATTGAGCCCATGCCATGAAATGTATTCACAATGTTTGGCCCGTTGTAGAAAATAATACATTTCAAAAACTGAATTAACAACTCAGGAAATTAATTTCCTTGTTAACAAATTAATAAATACAAAAATATTAAATTTGCAAATAAAAACACTTGGAAACAGAGCGGAAAAGTTGCTTTTTTTCCGATTCAACAAATAAAGTTAAAACGTCTTTAAAATATCGAAATTTACATTTTATTTAAAAATTTGATTTATGATAGTAGGTAGTTAGGAGCCCACTGCCGCAATTACCCCCCCCCCCCCGGGGGGGGGGGGTGCGGCAACTTTTTTTTTGCGGCAACTTTTTTTTGCGGCAACTTTTGATTACGCAATTGCGGCAACTCAAATTTCTTGCTTTCAGGGATTTTTGGTCCAAATTTTTTTTTATCACACTATAGTGAGGGGGTCTCGATGGTCCTGGGATTTTCAATACAAAAAAATTTTTTCATATACAAAAAGGCGGTCTACCACTAAAAAAGCATGGATTTTTCAGACTATAGTGAAGGGGTCTCGATGGTCCTGGGATTTTCAATACAAAAAATTTTTTTCAATACAAAAATCCGACTACCACTAAAAAAGCATGGTAATTTAAGGTCTCAGGATATTTTCAATACAAATAGGTGGTCTACACTAAAAAAGCCAAGGATTTATCACACTATAGTGAGGGGGTCTCCTTGGTCCTGGGATTTTCAATACAAATAAAATTTTTTCAATAGAAAATTCGACTATCAATAAAAAAGCATGGATTTTTCTAGTTCAATTAAGGTGGGTCTCCTTGGTCCTGAGAAAAAGGTGGTCTACACTAAAAAAGCGTGGTAAATTTTTAAAATAAAGCAAATAATGGTCCTAAAAATTAAATTACAGTAAATTATGGTTCTTAAAAATTAAATTAAAGTAAATAATGGTCCTAAAAATTAAATTACAGTAAATTATGGTCCAAATTTTTAAATTACAGTAAATTATGGTTCTAAAAATTAAATTAAAGTAAATTATGGTTCTTAAAAATTAAATTAAAGTAAATAATGGTCCAAATTTTTGAATTAAAGTAAATTATGGTTCAAATTTTTAAATTAAAGTAATGAATGGGCTCAAATAACTAAATAAAGGTTCTAAAAAATTAAATTAAAGTTAATTAAGGTCCAAATTTAAAAATTAAGTAATCAATGGTCAAAAATTTTAAATTAAAGTTAAATAAGTAAATTAAAGTAATAATTTTTAAATAAGTAAATTAAAGTAATGTAATAAGTAAATTAAAGTAAGATTTTTAAAATTTATTAACAAAATAATAGAAGGTGTTTGAGAATTGAAATTTTTTAATGAAAATTTTTATGGAATAATTTTTTTAAGTTAATTTTTAATGGAAATTTTTATGGAATAATTATTTTAAGTAATTTTTAATGGAAATTTTTATGGAATATTTTTCAATGATAATTTTAGATGGAAAATTTCAATGAAATATTTTTCAAAGTCAAATGAAAATTTAAATGGAATAATAATAATAATAATAATAATAATAATAATAATAATAATAATAATATATCAACCAAATACATAAAAATGAACTAGACACATAAAACACAAACAAATAACAAATGTAAAGATATAAAATTTATTCATCCAATATTTGCTTGTAATAAGCTCTTCTTAATTCTGCTAGTAAAATATGAACAACTTCTTTCATCTTATATTCTTGGCAGCATCTACATCTAAACGGACATGGTAATTTCATCGGATCCATACATACTTCACAATCGTCTATGCATTTAAATATTGATTCTTGTACAGATTCGAAATGTCTTCGTATAAGTTCTTCTATATTGATCCCTGTTAATTGCTTGATTCTATAAGCTAATAATTCCGGAGCACAATATGAAAGTCTGTTCTTTATATTCGGGAACAATTCTTCCATCTTCGTTAATATAGTCTGGAATATGTAAGCTTGCTTATCGTCATCCATTTTTGAATTTTTGTTATTGTAGATATTCAGTTAATTTAAACACAATTAATTAAATTAATTTAATTAACTTAATAAATATTCCAATATTTCTTCATTTGTTGTGATATTTATAGTTAATGATTTAATGAATTTCTGAATTTCTTGAATTTGATTAAAATAATCAAATGTTTTAATCCCTAATATAACAACTTTCCCACTTGAAAAAACATTTACACATAGTGGGTTATACTTGAGAATACGTAAAGCTGGAAATATTTCAGGCTCGTAGTAACTATCGGTTTTCCTTGACAATGCATTTAAATCAACGCATGTACCCATATCTAACGTTAATGTAATTGATTGGATTTGTAAATCTTGAATTTGATATTTGAGATCGCCTTCCTGTAATGGTTTCTTACATCCCATTATCCTACATTTCCCGCTCTTGAAGAATAAAATTGGATATTTTCCACTTCTGTCCACGACATGTTGAGGTTTTCCTGATGGGAACTTCATTCCATTTACTACACATCTTCCTCTATAATTAATGTTGCTGATCATTGTAATTATCGTAATTATAAACAAATTAAATAAAATAATTTAATTAAAAAATGGAATTAAGAAATGACGCAGTATATCAAATAGTAGGACCTAGTGGAAGCGGAAAAACTTTATTTGTATGTAATTTATTACAATCAAACATGTTTAAATCTAAATTTAATAAAATATATTGGCATCGAGGTGCAGATGAAGAACATGGATTGACCCAAAACAGTTTCTGTAAATTAAAAATGACCATAATTAAAGGATTTGATAAAAATTGGTCATCTAGATTACGCCAAGGTGATGTTATTATTATCGATGATCTGTACCAGGAAGCAAATAAAGAAAAGGATTTTAATAATTTATTTACAAAAATCAGTAGACATTGTGGAGTTACAGTTATTTTCATTACACAAAATCTTTTTCATCAAGGTGGAAGTCATAGAACACGTAATTTAAATGTCCAATATTTAATTATTTTCAAAAATCCTAGAGATCAAACAATAATAGATTTTCTTGCAAGACAAGCTTATCCAAATAATAGAAAATTTTTGATTGATTCATTCCAAGATGCGACAAAAATTCCTCATGGATATTTATTTTTTGATTTTACACAACAATGTCCAGATGATATGCGTATTAGAACTGATATTTTTAATATAAACGGTGTTACGATTTATAAACAAAACTAAAACTAAATAAAATTAATCATGTCATTTAAAAAAGTAGTTGTTAAAAATCTTCCAAGTGTTTCGAAGAAAATTACCAAGAAAACAAAACGTACAAAGAAAACAAAAAGCGGATCAAAAAGTACAAAAAGTACAAAAACTAAGAAACAAATCTAGAAGTGGATCAAATTATAAACAATCCGTCGCGTCAATTAATAATAATAATGAAATTTGAACGGAGTTTACCATATTTTAATGCTTTAATAAAGGCACCAAATTCGAAACGAATATCAATTTTACAATCTTTTCCATCATTTGTTATTGATGATTTACTTGAAGTTATTATAAATGTTGTCCGCGGTAATGTAAATATAACTAAAGCTAAAAGATTAGTATTGCAAAGACATAAAAGATCACTTTTATCTCTAGTTGATACAAAAAATCGTCGTCTAATGAGAAAGATAATATATAAACAAAAAGGAGGGTTCTTGGGTGCACTAATTCCTATAGTCTTATCTGCAATTAGTGCAATCTCATCATTAAGTTCTTAATGGGTATCAAGAGTTCATTACCAAATAAAAATATTGTAGATTTTAATATTTTGACAACTTGTTGTAATAATGAAGGAAACGTATCACAAAACCAACACAAAAGTGGAAAAAGTGAAAACAAAAGTGAAATCAAAAGTGAAAACAAAAGTGAAAAAAGTGAAAACAAAAGAGAAAAAGTTAAAAACAATATGGACAAACCCAAAAGATCCAGATGGTTTTGGTGGCGTAGAAAAATTAACAAAACGAGTGAATAATTCAAAGAAAGAAACTCAGAAATGGTTATCTAATCAATTAGCATATAGTTTAAATAAACCAATGTTGAAACGATTTCCAACAAGACCATACAAAACAATTGGAAACAATGATGTATGGCAAATGGATTTGATGGAAATGATACCTTATTCAAAAATTAACAAGGGGTACAAATATATTCTGACTTGTATAGATGTTTTTAATAGATATGCTCGTGCTGTTCCTACAAAAACTAAATCTGCAAATGAAATGGCTGATGCGATAAAAGAAATGTTTGCAGATGGTAAACCTATTAATTTACAAACGGATTTAGGTAATTAAATTTAATTAATAAATTTTTAAATATATGATTTAGGTAAAGAATTTTATAACAGCAAAGTTAAAGAGGTTATCAAAGGAATAAACCACTACTCGGTATTTTCTCAGTTCAAAGCTGCTCATGTAGAACGATTTAATCGAACTTTAAGAGAACGTTTGAAAAAATATTTTGTATATCAAGGTAATAAAACTTGGATAAATGTTTTACCAAAAATTATTTTCAGTTACAATCATTCACCACACAGAGGATTAAAAGGACAAACACCTGCTGATTTTACTAAAAATCAACCAAAGTTAGAGAAAATCAATAAACCAAAATACAAGGTTGGTGATCATGTAAGAATTAGTAAAATCAATTCTTCACCATTCATCAAAAACTTTGATAATAATTGGAGTGATGAAGTATATCAAATTTTTAAAATCGATACAAAACAGAATCCTGTCATGTATGTGATAGTTGATCATGAAAACAAACCAATCACTGGTAAATTCTATGAACAAGAACTCCAAGTAATTCCTGCTCCTACAATATTTAGAATTCAAAAGATTTTAAAAACCAAAAAAGATGGTAAATATAAACAATACTATGTTAAATGGCATGGATATGAAACTCCATCTTGGATATCCGAAAATCAATTGATTAAATAAATATTATGAAAGATTTTTATATTATTTTACCTTCTAATAGTTGTCCTCTTATTTTCCCTGATAATGAAGCTAGTAAATTTAATGTCGAATTTCAAAATCCTATTTACTTGGATGGTGAATGGGAAGTAGCTCTCATGGACTTTACCTTTGTGTATAATACTTTTCCTTATTACAGTAATTCATTGATACAATATGAAAAAGTAAAGATGGATGAAGAAATTAAATATTTTAGAATAAATAATTCAAATCGAACCTTTGAAGTAATAAATCCTAAAAATACTCCTGAAGTTGACATGTTCATTGAAAGATATGAGAATTTGGTTGTTGTTTGTCCACATGTTCCATTTAAAATAACGTTTCCAGATTTTGAACATGCTAATAAATTTGGATTAAAATCAGTATCGGTTATTAGTGATAGTGATCATTTGCGAATTAAATTACCAAAATTTACAGAAGATAAAACAATTGATCAATTTGGTATAATTATAAGTGTTGTCGAAAAAACGAAATTTGAACATTATTTCGAAGATGAACTATACATCAATACTTTATCTGAAATACATGGTCAGTTAATGACAATTAATCCGTCTCCCTTTAAAGATTTAAAAATACAAAATAATGAATTGGTTAAAATAAGTCTTGCTGATAACATTTCATCAATAACCTTTGATAAAAAGTTAACAAAAACGTTGGGATTAAAGAAACAAATATTTACAGAGAAAGAAATTATTGGAACAAAAATTCCAAAATTATTTAATCATCATCAACAAATGTTTATTTACTCAAATATTATCGAACCATTGACTGTTGGAGATGTAAGAGTTCCGTTATTGAAATCTATTTGGATAAAAAAATATGAACAAGGAGAAATTGTGCAACTAGAAATGAAGAATCCAATGTATCTACCAATTTCTAATTCTTCTATAAACAACATTGAAATCAATATACGAGATGATAGTGGAAAATTAATAAAATTTAGTAGAGATACAAAAACACACTTGACATTACATTTTCGTAAAATAAATGATTAAAAAAGATTTTTATGTGAATTTACCTTCTAATAGTTGTCCTCAGACTCATCCAAATAATGAAGCAGGTAAATTTAATGTCGAATTTCAAAATCCTATTTACTTGGATGGTGAATGGGAAGTAGCTCTCATGGACTTTACCTTTGTGTATAATTATTTTCCTTTTTACAGTAATTCAAATGTCAAATATAGTAAAAGTGTATTACATACAAGTTATGAATACTTTTACTTTAACCAAGAAAAAAATGAATATACAATCAGTCACGACTCTCCATTTTATTTAATATATATTGATGGAAATACATTGAACATTAATTGTAAATATTTTCCTTTTAAAGTAGAATTCGATAGTATTAAAGAAGCACAAAAATTAGGATTTTCAGAAAAAGAAATAACTTTTAAACAAACCTTGAACCAAATCACTATTCCTCCAAATAATCGAAAAATAAAGTTTGATACAATTCGATTAACTATACAATATTATTACGATGTTGAGTTTACTGATACATTCGAAGAAAATATCATTACAGATCTTTCACAAATAAACGATCAACTATCAACCTTTTATCCTCGTCCATTTAAATCTGTTGATATTCAAAAAGGAAAAATTGTTAAAATTGTAATGGATGATGATGTCAGTAAAGTTCAATTTAGTAAATTTTTAGCTAATAGTTTAGGATTATTAGAAGAAGCATATACTGACAAACTTATTATTGGTTTTAAAGAACCTGAAGTATTACAACGCAATCAACAATTGATGATCTATACAAATATTATCGAACCGATTATTGTTGGTGATACATTGGTCCCTCTTTTGAAATGTATTTGGGTGGAAAAACATAAAAAAGATGATTTAGTACAAATAATTGAAAAGAATCCAATGTACTTACCTGTATCGTCTTCATATATAAACAATATAGAAATCAATATACGAGATGATAGTGGAAAATATATATTTGGAAAAGAAGATAAAACATACTTGACATTACATTTTCGTAAAATAAATGAGTAATCCTGACATAATACATTTTTATAGTAGTAACCAATCGGGTGGTGATTTACCATATTTTGTTGGTAAACAATATGGAACCGGTTGGTTGAAGACAATAGGTAGATTTGCACTCCCAATTCTTAGACGAATAGGAAATTTTGGTATGAAAACAGCTAATGACGTAATAAATAACAATGCAAATATCTTGCCTGCTTTAAAATCAAATGCAATTTCTGAAATTAAAGAATCATTACCAGCAGTGATGCAACACTTACCTGAAGTAATTAATAAAGTATCCGATGTATTTAAAAATGATAAAGAACAAAAAGGCGGAATACTTAAACGCCGAAAAATTATGAAGAAACATATAAACAAAAGAATGAAAGGATATGGTACCATCTTTGAAAAATGATTAGTGCTAAATCAGAATTATGTCTTTTTGATAGACCTTCTCCCCAAGCAGTGATTGAACATGGAGCATTTGAAGATGTATACCCAAGAAATTCTATTACAGATGCTGGTTCTTCTTCGATTCAATTTTACATAAACGGATCGCAGACTGAATATTTAGATTTGAATGATACTTTGTTATATATTCAATTGAAAGTTGTTAATAATTTAGGTGAGAATTTAGGCGAATCAGAAGTAATTCCAAATAATTTCTTCTTCCAAACCCTTTTTAAAGATGTTGAATTAATTTTTAATTCAATCAAAGTTGAAGGATCAAATGATAGATTTGCCCACAAAGCATTAATTGAAACACTTATAAATTATGACGGAGATACTAAACGAACATCTTTAGGTGGAATGGGGTATACTAACAAAGATCTTACGAGAAAAACATGGATTGAAAAATCAAAATCCTTTTCTTTATGTTCCCCACTTCAATTTGATTTCTTTGATCAACCTAAATATTTACTACCAGGTGTTAGTGTTCAAATTAAATTAACAAGATCAAATCCAACGCTTAGTTTAACTTGTGCGAAAATTGAACCGAAAATTTTATTATTAGACGCAAAATTAATGGTTAGAAGAGTTCGTGTTGAACCATCGGTTTTGGCAGGACATCAAATTGGTCTGTCTACAAAAAATGCAATTTATCCTTTAAGAAGCAAAGAAGTTGTTGATTTCTCATTACCTATTGGTTCTTCCTCTTTTTATAAAGAACAAATATTTGGAGATAGACGATTACCTAATTTTATACTTGTTGCATTTCAATCTAGTAAAAGATTTAGTGGATCGTTTTCAGAATCATTTTCTATATTTGATCACTTTAATGTCAAGTCCATAACTTTAAGTAAAGGAAGTGATTATCGCGAAAAATATAGTCAAGATTTTGAGAATGATGATTATAGTACAAGTTATATGCAATCGATTATTAGAAATATGGGTTATCTAAATAAAAATATGAATTGTGGTATCACCATGTCTGATTTTAAGAGCAAGTATCCATTCTTTACATTCGTATTGGCACCAGATTTTGATCTTCATCAAAGTCAGTTACCACAAAGTGGAAATTTGCGATTAGATATTAAATTCGCATCTTCACTTACTGAAGCTGTTTCTGTAATTGTATATGGAGTTTTTGAAAAAGAAATTCAAATTACATCTACTCGTACTGTTTTGGTATAATATAAACCAAATATCGAAAATCAATTAATCAAATATGAAGTAAGAATTAATTTAAATTATTTAATTATTATTAATTTAGTTCTATTCAGATACATGTTATCGGAAGAAAATTACTAGGAAAAGAATTTCTAGGTGTTTTCCCACTAGACAAAATACCTTATTTAGATGTCAACAAAGCAATAATTGTAAATACTCAATCTGCTAATCTGAATGGTGAACATTGGCTTGCAGTATACGTGAAACCAAACAAAATATATGCATTTGATCCAATGGGATTCTATTATCCACCTATATTAATCAATAAACTACAATCAATGTCAATGCCAATTGAATACAATCGAATACGTTACCAAAATCCTATAACAAAAACATGTGGACAACATTGTTTGGCTTGGTTAAAGTCAATGAAATAAATTTTTATAATAAAAAGTTGTTTTTAAAATATTCACAAAATAATTTATTCACAAAACAAAATAATATTCACAATTAATTTTACTAGCATATTTTTCAAAAAATCATCCCAAGTAATTTGCTCCATCAACAATCTTATCATTCGAGGTATTTCTAATAAATTATTGATATCTTCTATATTTAAAATATTATTGACAATAAATTGTATATTTCCCAAATATACTAAATATTGGTTACTATAATTCTCCAAACATATTTCCATTAATTCATATTCATAACCTAAATAAATCGTTAATTTTTTTCTTGTTTCTAATGTTATGTTAGCATCTAAAAATAAATCAATTTTGCCAAATAGTCGTCTCAATTGATTTGATATCAAATTTTGATGAACTAATGTAATATTAGTTAACAGGTCTTGTTCAAATCTTATATAATCAATTTCTAATGGGTCTAAAATTGTATCTTCATCAAATTCTTGGAATGGAATAACAACACCATCTTCAGTCACAGTTAAATCTCGTAAAAATACATCGGAAATAAAAGATGTATACAGAGCTTTTTTGCGGATATTGGTTATAAAATTATCTTTAAAGTATATTTGATCTTCAATAAAAGAACCAATTATCCTTTCATTAAATTCTTCAGTATTTTCATTAATTAGTAATTTTCTAATTAAATGGTATATTTTTGTCAAATAATCTGATGCCAAATCAGTATTTTGAACGAGTATTTCAATTCCGAAAAAACTGGTATTCAAAGATTCTTCGAGCACAATTATATATTTTTTAAAATTTGCAAAAGGAGAATTTCGATTACATTCAATGATACTATTTAATATATATTCCAAATCCACAGGTGTTTTTCTTATATATTTCATCAGTTTGCGGTTGATATTTCGAATACAAGATCTAAAACTAAGTTTATAAAATTCGTGTTTCAACTTAACTAATCTGATATAATCTATAAATAAATCTTTCTTCTTTAATAAATTAAATTCAAGTTTGTCAAGTGGGCAACGAGTAGAAATATTTAAACATTCTAAGAAACAATTAGTACAAAACGAATGGTTACATCCAATAGTTATAAACATTTCTATAGCGTATTCAGTGTAGCAAACAATGCATTCCATTTTAATTTTTCGATAAGCATATAATAAAAGTGAGAATAATAGAGTAAGTAAATGATTTTTTATAATTTATAAATAAATCAATTGGATAAAATTAATTTAAATTATTTCAATAAATTTTTAGTTTATTATTTAAATTATTTCAATAAATTTTAGTTTATTATTTAAATTATTTCAATAAATTTTTAATTAAGTTAATTATTGCGCAAGTTATTTAATCCTTTAATTATTACACAAGTTATTTAATCCTTTAATTATTACACAAGTTATTTAATCCTTTAATTATTACGCTTGGTATCAAATCCTTTAATTATTACACAATTTATTTAATCCTTTAATTATTACGCTTGGTATCAAATCCTTTAATTATTACGTAATGTATTTAATCCTTTAATTATTACGTAGTGTATTTAGTAGAAGAAGAAGTATATAAATGATTTGTTTCTCAAATTTGGTCATAATTTGTTAGTACCAAGGATCGTAAGAATTTTATTTTTTAATTATTAAAATTAAATTATTTTTTAGATAAAAAAGATTGAAACTAAAAAACTATGAAAATGAACAAAACTTCTGAAATGAATGAAACTATGAACAAAAATTTTGAAATGAATGAAACTATGAATAAAAATTTTGAAATGAATGAAACTATGAACAAAAATTTTGAAATGAATAAAAATTTTGAAATGAATGAAACTATGAATAAAAAATCTGAAATGAATGAAACTATGAAAAAAAATGTCAAATGTAAGTATTTTTATCAATTTTTTAATAAAATTTTATAAGATGAAATTACTAATATTTTTTAATGATTATTAATGATATTTTATATAATTTTTTAATAAAATTTTATTTGATCTTAAGAGGAAATTCACTCATTTTTTATAATCTAATATTTTACTAATATTTTAAATAAAATTTTTTAATGAAATAAGGGGAAATCCCTCGCAAATTTTTTTTATAATGAGAACTTAAAAAAATAGAACTTAATAATGTAGTCTACAGTGAGCACGTAGCTACATAGTAGTCTGCAGTGAGCATGCAGCTACTTCTCTAATATAAATACTAATAATGTAGTCTACAGTGTATTTTTATCAATTTTTTAATAAAATTTTATAAGATGAAATTACTAATATTTTTTTAATGATTATTAATGATATTTTTATATAATTTTTTAATAAAATTTTATTTGATCTTAAGAGGAAATTCACTCATTTTTATAATCTAATATTTTACTAATATTTTAAATAAAATTTTTTAATGAAATAAGGGGAAATCCCTCGCAAAATTTTTATAATGATATTTTTTATAATGAAATTTAAATTTTTATAATGATATTTTTTGTAATGAAATTTAAATTTTTTAAATTATATTAATGCTATTTTTTTATTAAGAGTAAAAATATTTTGAAATAGGCAAATCCCTCGCAAAATTTTTATAATGATATTTTTTATAATGAAATTTAAATTTTTATAATGATATTTTTTGTAATGAAATTTAAATTTTTTTAAATTATATTAATGCTATTTTTTTATTAAGAGTAAAAATATTTTGAAATAGGCAAATCCCTCGCAAAATTTTTATAATGATATTTTTTATAATGAAATTTAAATTTTTATAATGATATTAATGCTATTTTTTTTTTTTTTTATTAAGAGTAAAAATATTTTTAAATAGGCAAATCCCTCGCAATTTTTTTTTTATAGTGATAAAACTTAATATAATAATGTAGTATACAGTGAGCACGTAGCTACATAGTAGTCTGCAGTGAGCATGCAGCTACTTCTCTAATATAAATACTAATAATGTAGTCTACAGTGAGCACGTAGCTACATAGTAGTCTGCAGTGAGCATGCAGCTACTTCTCTAATATAAATACTAATAATGTAGTCTACAGTGAGCACGTAGCTACATAGTAGTCTGCAGTGAGCATGCAGTAGTCTTTAATAAAATAATCTGACCCTTATTAAATAATTATTAACTTTAAAATTTTTCAACAACATTTAAAATAACACTTAAATATTTATTCAAAAACATTTGTAATTTTCCAAATTGGTTTAATTATAACTCCATTTATCTTGACTCCTTGAATAAGTATTCGCACTTTTGATTTTTTATCTTCGTCTAATTTACAACCTTTTTCACAATTGATAAATGTAAATTTTTCATTAAAAATCATTTCTTTATTAATTAATTTAAGAATTTCTCCAAGATTTTTTCTATCTTCTTCCCCAATATCTCCAATTTGAATATTGAATTGACATGTTTTTAAATTAACTGGTTCCTATAACAAATTAATATTAAAAAAAAAAAAAAAAAAAAAAAAAAAATTACCTTGAACGAATAAGTAATAGGATATTTCAAATAGTACATATTATATTGAAGGAATTGAATAGGAGGTTTACATACCATACCTATAACTGATGTACTATTTTCTTCTAATAGGATACTATTTATAGTAGACATTTTTTGTTAAATTTATTTCATTAAATTATCATTTATAGCAAATAATTAATTTTGATTGGATGCATACATGCAAAATTATAAGAAAATTTTAATTGTATTATCAAATGTTTTAGCCAAATTTTTAAATGTATATATTTTTAGGTATACTTTACCCAAATTATTGTTCGTCGACAGAACATAATAATTGTCATTCTATAATGGAGAGTTATTATTCTAAAAAATACTATAATAAAACTTTTTTTATATGCCCCATATGTAAGATTAGCGAGCCCTTAACATACAACATTTTTTATAATAAGCATAAACACCATTTAGATAGGTTCAATTCTAAAAAAGATGTTATTTTTAAACGTCCTTCAACTATTGAAATAAATACTACTAATAAAAAAATTAAATTAAATACATTTGTTGAATCCCAGGTCGGATTAGTTGATGAATCCAATGATGGATTGTCTTTTGCTGAATCCAATGATGGATTGTCTTTTGCTGAATCCAATGATGGATTGTCTTTTGCTGAATCCCAGGTCGGATTAGTTGATGAATCCTATAATGAATTTGATAATCTTTCACTCGACTCTTGGGATGTAGATGAACCCAATAATGAATTTGATAATCTTTCACTCGACTCTTGGGATGTAGATGAACCCAATAATGAATTTGATAATCTTTCACTCGACTCTTGGGATGTAGATGAACCCAATAATGAATTTGATAATCTTTCACTCGACTCTTCGACTACTAATGTACAAATAGGAGGTAATGTACCCATAGTACAAAAAGATTTAAGGGGTACACATCAAATTTTAAGTCTAAATACAAGTAACTTGAATATAAAGGAAATAATATTTCCAGAACAATTAATTATAAAATTACGAGATATTATTAACGAATTAGGCTCCGTCAAAATTCAATTCGGAATAACAATCGAATTTGAAAAAGACGGGGAAATAAAGGTTAATAATATTTCGAATTACGCAAAACCTTTAACTGCATCATTTTTTGACGAAGGCATTAGGGAACTAAACGAGAAAATAAGTAATATCACAGAGTTAGGAAGTAGTTGGATTATAAAAAAAATAACAGAAATCCACTTCACTATAACGAAAATAAGTAGGTTAAGTAGATTAAGTGGTAGGAGTTTCATTGAACTACCTACTTGTCTAAAAAATAAAAAATGCTTAATTAATGTAAAAAACACCGATGATTCGTGTTTTTTATATAGCATTTTAGCTATTTTAAAATATGATGAGGTTATTAGACAAAATAGAAATAGAACATCCAGTTATAATTTATCAGACTTAATATATAATCCATTAGATTTACCAATGAAATTAAAAGATATTAGAAAATTCGAGGCCAAAAATCCTGGTTTAATAATTAACATTTTTTCTTATGACAATAACAAACAATTAATAGATAATTACGTTTTAAAACACCCCCATTTAGACATTATACATCGTTCCAAAGTTTTAAATGGAACAGTAATTAATTTACTTTTATTAAATAAAGGGAACAATTTCATTACATTGCTATAAGCAATTTAAATAGGTTACTGAATTGCCACATAAACATTAGTTGTCCTACACGCATACAATCATTATGGTGTCATCGTTGTTTGAATGGTTTTAGAAATAGAAACGCACTAGAAAAACATGAAATATTATGCAAACGCAATCAATTAGGCACTACTCTTTATACTTTCCCTCAAAATAAATTCTTACAGTTTACTGACTGGTCGAAAACAGTAACTCCTCCTTTCGTAGTTTATGCCGATTTTGAGGCTATTTTACCTTGTGATAATGATCATTTTCAGCGACACATGCCAATATCTGCTGGTCTTTTACTAGTAAATAACTTTGACGGATCTAAATCTTATCAACAGTTCATAGGTTTAGATTGCGTCGAGAGTTTTTTAAGTGCTATAGAGGATATAGCATTAAATAAGGTTCTTCCTTTTTATTATAAAATGGGTAGGAAACCAATGATTAAATTAACTAAAAATGAGCAACAACAATTCATTAATTCAACGGTTTGTTATCTTTGTTTGAAATCTATCGTGGATCCTGTTAGAGATCACGATCATTTTACGGGCAAATACTTGGGTGCAGCTTGTAGCACATGTAACGTAAATAGAAAAATAAATAAAATTTTGCCTATCGTATTTCACAACTTGAAGGGATACGATATGCATCATATACTTAAATATGGATTAAATAAATTTAAAAATTGGAATTTAGGGTGCATCCCAATAACTACGGAAAAATTTATATCTTTGATTGCTCATTTAGGCAAAATTAGTCTAAGATTCATTGATTCATATCAATTTGTCAATGATTCTTTGGCTAAAGCAGTCAAAACTTTGAATTCTTTGCCTTTTACTAATTCTGCTTTTTTCAGGCACCATAGTATGTGAAAAAGGAATCTTCCCTTATAATTTCGCCACTTCTTAGATGTCCTACAAACTACGTATGAATTACCACCAATCTGGGAGGGTGTCACTGAGCTTGAGTATGAAAAAGCTCAGGAGATTTGGGTAGAATCTAATTGCAGAACTTTATTAGATTATATGATGATCTACCTAAAACTTGATTGTTTTCTTTTGGCTGATTTCTTTCATCAGTTTAGGTTGAAATCAATTGCTCACAATAGATTAGAGCCTTTGAATTATTTCGGAATTCCAGGTATGTCTTGGTCTTCTGCATTAATGTCTTTAAATGAACCAATTGAACTCATAACTGAAAACGAAATGTTTAGCTTTTATGAGGGTGGAATAAGAGGCGGTCTTACTTTTGTGAATAAGCATTACGTAAAAACCGACGAGAACACCGAGTTACTTTATATAGATATTAATAATCTTTATGGTTGGGCTTTAAGTCAATCATTACCTTGTGGCGAATTTTGTTGGGTTCTTGATGGATTTGATAAAATAATGGATGAATGTAGGAATTTAAATCTTGAATCTTTGTCTTATGGATACACGCTTGAAGTTGATCTTGTAATTCCTTCTGAGCTTCATGATAAGTTGGATGATTTCCCTGTAGCTGCTGAAAAAATGAAACCTGCTGGGTCTAAGGTTGAAAAATTATTATTAACTCATCTTCCAAAATCTAATTATGTTATTCATTGGAGATTATTAAAATTATATTTAGAACTTGGTGTTAAAGTAACACGTGTAAATAGAGGTGTAAGATTTAAGCAATCTCCAATTTTTAAAAAATATATAGATACAAATACGAATTACGGTCAAAAAGCATAAATAACTTAGATAAAAATTATTATAAATTACTAAATAACAGTTTATACGGCAAAACAGTTGAAAATTTAAAGAGAAGAATGAATCTTCGTCTTTGTACAACTGCCGGTAAACTTGTTAAATATTCTTCGAAGCCAACTTTTAAAAAATCAATTAAAATAGATGATAATTTAATCGCTGCATTATTGAATTCAGATTCTATATGTTTAGATAGACCAAGTTACATTGGTCAATCTGTACTTGATCTATCTAAACTTAGAATGTATGAATTGCAATATAAGGATCTGGAATCATTTCGCAATGAGTTTAATTGTAAAATTAATATCGTTGCAGGTGATACAGATTCTTTTTCCTTGAAGTCATTAACTGTAAACTTGAGGTCTTTTACCTGCAATGATTCGAGATAATTTATTGGATACTTCCAATTACAATAGTTGTCATTCCTTATATAGTAAGAACCTTGATTCAGTCATTGGAAAGTTCAAAGACGAGAATAAAGGTCTTAAATATAAGGAGTGGGTTTTTCTTAGACCTAAATGTTATAGCTTGTTGGGTGATGATGAAACAAAAAAGGCTAAAGGTGTAACATTGAAAGGTAGTGACATAAAACATCAGTCATACCTGGATTGTTATAACACTAACCAGATTTTTTCGGTTCCTCAGACTAAAATAACAAGCAAAAATCATCAAATTTTTACAATTAAAAACACAAAATAGCACTAACAAACAAAGATGACAAAAGGGTTTTGGTGGGGAAAATACTAGTCTTGCATATGGGCATGTAAGATTAAGTGAATTAAATATTGAGAAAATGTTGCAGAAATTGTTGCAGAAAATGTTTCAGAAAATGTTGGAGAAAATGATGGAGAAGATGAGGAAGAATTAAATGAAGATTTTGGAGAAGATGAGGAAGAATTAAATGAAGATTTTGGAGAAGATGACATCGATATCGTGACGTTTATTTTGTCCGATGAGGACTAATTTTATTGAATAAATTTTATATCTTTACATTTGTTATTTGTTTGTGTTTTATGTGTCTAGTTCATTTTTATGTATTTGGTTGATATATTATTATTATTATTTATTATTATTATTATTATTATTATATTATTCATTTAAATTTTCATTGACTTTGAAAAATATTTCATTGAAATTTTCCATCTAAAATTATCATTGAAAAATATTCCATAAAAATTTCCATTAAAAATTACTTAAAAAAATTATTCCATAAAAATTTCCATTAAAAATTAACTTAAAAAAATTATTCCATAAAATTTTCATTAAAAATTTCAATTCTCAAACACCTTCTATTATTTTGTTAATAAATTTTAAAATCTTACTTTAATTTACTTATTACATTACGTAATTTACTTATTTAAAATTTATTACTTTAATTTACTTATTTAACTTTAATTAAAATTTTTTACCATTGATTACTTAATTTTTAAATTTGACCTTAATTAACTTTATTTAAATTTTTTAGAACACTTTATTTAGTTATTTGATTCCCATTCATTACTTTAATTTAAATTTGACCATATTTACTTTAATTCAAAATTTGGACCATTATTTACTTTAATTTAATTTTTTAGACCATAATTTACTTTAATTTAATTTTTAGAACATAATTTACTGTAATTAAAATTTTTGGAACCATTATTTACTTTTAATTGAAAATTGGGACCATAATTTACTGTATTTAATTTTTAGGACCAATTTTACTTTAATTTAATTTTAAGAACCACTATTTACTGTAATTTAATTTTTTAGACCAGATTTGCTTTATTTTAAAAATTTACCACTCTTTTTTAGTGTAGCCACCTTTTTTCTCAGGACTCAAGGAGACCCACTTAATTGAACTAGAAAAATCCTGCTTTTTATTGATAGTCGATTTTCTTTGAAAAAATTTTTTTGTATTGAAAATCCCAGGACCAAGGAGACCCCCTCACTATAGTGTGATAAATTCCTTGGCTTTTTATGTAGACCACCTATTTGTATTGAAAAATATCCTGAGACCTTAAATCCATGCTTTTTTTAGTGGTAGTCGGATTTTTGTATTGCAAAAAAATTTTTTGTATTGAAATCCCAGGACCATCGAGACCCTTCACATAGTGTGAAAATCCATGCTTTTTTAGTGAGAACACCTTTTGTATTGAAAAAATTTTTTGTATTGAAAATCCCAGGACCATCGAGACCCCCTCACTATAGTGTGATAAAAAAAAATTTGGACCAAAATCCCTGAAAGCAAGAAATTTGAGTTGCCGCAATTGCGTATCAAAGTTGCCGCAAAAAAAAAGTTGCCGCCAAAAAAAAGTTGCCGCACCCCCCCCCCCCCCCGGGGGGGGGGTAATTGCGGCAGTGGCTCCTAACTACCTACTTATGATAATTTCATGTTTAGTAAAACATTCCAAGTTTTCGCAATAAATAATAATAATAATAATAATAATTAATATAATAATAATAATAATAATAATAATATATTAATATAATAAAATAATAATCTAATATCCAAAAACACATCGAAACATATTTCGAGGACGAAAAAATTTTTTAAGGGGGAGATATGTTGAGGTCTGTAATTAAAATTAAAAATTTAAATAAAATTTAGGATAATAATTCAATGGAAAGTAAGCGAGGAAAAAATGGCAAATAAAGCGGGATCGTGCACAGAATTAATAGTAAAGGAAAGTTGCGATGGAAACATTTGAAATGCAAAAAGCAATTACGAAAGGCGAGAATCCAAATCCGAGAAAAATCAATAAAATGGAAAAATCATCGAAATCGAATGGGAAAAACGGGACAGGTATAGATTAGCTAATGGTCAACAAGATGATGGTTAGGGATTTATCAGAAATGGTTAGAGGGTCGAAAAACATTCAAACGGATGAAAACAGAAACGTTAATTAATTAATTAATTGGCTAATGGAAAACCCTAGCTAATGGGAACCCGAGCAAATGGAGAACCCGAGAGATAAAGGAAACCGAGCTGGGTAAACAAGAAGAAAGGCAAACAAAAGGAAGATTTGGGCCGCATTAGTTGACACAATGATTAATGGGAAAGTAGTAAGGAGAAGATAGCGCGCGTAGGAGTACGCGTAGGGCCATTATTATCTGGATTCGTTGGACAGTATGGATGACAGCCGAAGCAAACACGTAGGAGAAAATGTCAAACGAAAGATTGGCTCGGCAATAACCATTTGTCCATCCTGATTTCGAGAGTATATAAGCAAAGGGAAAATCAGAGAAATCGGCATTCTGCCTCAGCTAGGGTTCGAAGAATTAGACTGTAGGAAAAGTGGTAAACGAATTAGGGAAGTAGGAAAAGAAAAATAGAATTAAGAAGACGGACAAGGTGAAAAGAGATCAAACCAAACCGAAACCAAGGAAAACGAGAGTCACAAACTAAAATCAAAAGGTGATATTGTTTGTTTGCAAAGCATCACGCCGAGCGGAGAATCGTATAAAACTTTGATTGGTTAATTGTAGAGTGATAATAATTTGTGAACTGTTGTTTCAATATACGTTGGGTCGTTCATTGTTTTAATTATAAGAACACCCGGAGTCAGAGAGAACCGACTTGAAATAATCCAAAACCCAACAAAATATACAAAATTTTCGTACTTAAATAGGTGGTAAGTTACTTTCAATTTACTATCATTAATGCAATTAATTATAACTTAAAATTTTCGATTTAAATTTATTAGTGTACCCTTTTAATTAATTAAATTGAAGAAAAATTTTTATCAACGTTAGGTATTAATGCTAGAAATTCTATATCCTGACCGATATTCCCTAAAGGTCATTTTTGTTTTAAATTGCTATTTTAATCTTAAAATTTGTTACCACTAGTTGGTAATTTAAAATTTATATATTAAATTTTTAGGTATTTTCGAAAAATTTGAATAATTTCCACTAAATGCGGGTACATCAGGCGATGGGTACTAGTGGACGAGACTAGTTTCTCGTTTGTGCTCGTCATGAGTGGTAATTTATCTTTAAGGTAATTTATCTTTTTGCCGTAAATTTTCGATTCTAGGGATACTGGATGATAATTTTCTTGGTTGGAGATAGGTAGCTTAGCTTTGGGGGTCGTCATACGACTCCTTGTCAGGAATTCCTATTTGGGGTTCATAGTGGTCTGGTATCTATAATTTATAAAAAAAAATTTTTGTTTTTTAGCACTAGAAACTTAATTCCTGGAAAATAGGATTTTATGCTCTCTGTTCATTCGCGAATTCATAATAATCAGAATAAATAATCATCACACATAATCATTTTATTGTCATATCCCATTTGATATCTAAATCGAGCTGCTTCCTTTGTCACGACATACTTGAGATCGATAATCAGGGATCATAGCAGTCATAATACCTCCAGTACTGTCAGTAATATAAACAATCTCGTAGCTGAACTCTTCTCAATCATTTTATTTGGAACCTGTCTTTGTGTAGCTACACATAAATTTGATCTCATATCATTCCTTTCTGACACAAAAACAATTCGATTCGGCCATTTTGATCTCGAGCACATTTCAACAGTCTTGTTTGATCCATATTCAATTCACCAGGTACAGATTGAACTAATTGTCGGTCTCGAATAATGTGATTAGAGAGAATCCATTGCCAGAATTTTAAGAGATTTGCTAGATCTGATAACACGTCTTTACAAATAATTTCTAATTCTTTTTGCTGCGGGTTCTATTCAACCTTGCCATTTCCATAAATCCAAATCAAATCGAAGAGAACTCAAATTCAAAAAAACTTTCCGTTAACACAAATTGTCCTCAAAACTCAATCCATTTACAACTCTACCAAAATCAAAATCGAATTAAAAACAATAAAAAACCTACCACCTCTTCGCGTCTGTGTGCGCACACTACTCCAATAGCAAAGAAGGAAAAGCGCACACAGACGCGAATTAAACATCCTCCCCCCCTTGACACTTTGGTGTCAATCTCTCATCCCCATTACTTCTCCTTCTTTTGCGATCAAGCATAATTTGGATATGCATCCTTAACTACTCCTTTGTTACACTGGATTGTTTAACTCCGTCGCCGGCCAATTTCCATTGGTTCTAGTAGAAATTTCGGTCCCTCCCACCACATGGTGCTGTTTATCAAATCCGATGCCGATAATCCTCTTGTGATCAATCCGATGGATTTTCACTTGTTGAACATAATGCCATTTGCCCAGGTTTGGTCATTCTTGAATGAACCCAATTCGATTAGCTACGAATGGCTTGAATAGTCTCGAATATTTCGAACCCAATGTATTAGTCTTTACTATCGGACCAGAACCATATCTCACTCATCGGTTTCCCTAGCACTTCTGAAACCCGTCTTGCTAATTTAACTCCAGTACACGCTGCCATTATTCAACCTTGGTATACTTTAATTTGCACTGGAGCTACCTTTGCCCTTGACGCAATTACACACTTTTGGTCCCACCATAGTTTCTTCCCGTAGATATATAGCTGACCCAATATGCGGTGCTTGACGCGTCGGAGAAGACATGTAATTGCCATTCATTTTTCATTTGAGTTCCTTAAACATCTCGCATTCGCAGATCTCCGAGATTATTTGTTGTCCTCTACCCACGTGTGTATTTCTTTATTCAACTTTGGAGGTAGCTTTTTCGTCCCATCAAGCCCTGACAACCACAACTTCTGAATAATCATTTTCCCTATGATTATGAATGGGCCTAACAGTCCCAATGGATCAAAGATTCTTGCCACTATGCTCAATACCTTTCTTTTCGATAAAAATTCTTCATTCGGCAGATCTACTTGAAAACTAAATTCATCGTCTTCCGAGTACCATTTCAAACTAGGGTCTTGACGGCCATTGTCGTTTCTTTTCAATATTCAGTGTTTTTAGCTCGTTCTTCAATTGGGATTGTCGCCATAATTCCTTTCCGAGTTTTGGACAGCCATTTTCTAGGCCGCATTCCGGCATTGCCCCAACTGTGTTCTAGCCCTCTTTCAGCCTCATTCCTTCTTCTTCGAATCAACAGAGTCCATGGTGTCGTCACATATACGTAACTTGCAAACAGATTTCTGTCACTTTTGGGTAGTCCTTTTCAAATTTCTTTGCATTCTCTTGCGCGACTAGCTGGGCAAGGAATGGAGATGCATTAAGACCAAACACTAACCGATTAACTCATACTTCATAATTTCCCCCCAGTTGACCTAAAAACCGATGATATTTCCTGTCTTCAAGCCATTCTTATTTGCAGATACATTTCTGCTATATCACAAACAACAGCTACGAAAATCGACGGAAACGTATTAAAATATCAAAACTTCATTTTGTAATTTTGGTCCAACTTCCACCATATCATTAAGTCCCCACCCCATTACACCTGGCTGCTGCATCAAACACAATACGCACTTTGTGGTGTCCTTATCTCTTCTAACCACGGAAAGTGTGGTAATATCCATTCCGAATCTCCAGCATCATTTTCTCTTTACAATACTTATATAATCTTTTTTCAGGTAACCATTCAAATATCCTGATACTCAGTTCGTAAGTCTTCCTTTTCAAGCCTCTTGTCCAAATTTCGCAGTCAGACTTTCTGCGCATTTTTTCACTATTGCAAAGCTGTTGTGACTCTTTCCATGGCACTTTTACCTCGAAATGTCCGTCTACTTTCTTCATCTCAGATTTGGTTTTCTCATAAATCGCCTGGTCTTTCGCTGCAAATTATTTTCCTTAAACCGCTATCATCAATTTCCCAAATCGCTCCATTTGTCGTTGCAAATCCTCGCATTGCCGAAGAACGTTCGTATGAAATTGCTTTGGTGGTTCCAAGTTCTTCCCACCGAGGTTCTTCCCACACATGTCCAGCCAAGTGGAGTTAACGGGCAATCGGTTCATCCAACTTACCATCGATTTCTGAGTGCTCGTTGAAGCGTTAAATAATCCGCGCCAATTAACACTTCAACTGCCTGTCTCTCGTCTAGCATCGGAAAATGGATGCCCTTCAGGTGAGTCCACTTATGTTTTTCTCTGGCCCAATTTACTACCTTCATTTCTCCCGTGATATTTGTTACGGCCAGTGCGTTGAAGTTTTTTCGTCAATCGGCCGTCATTACTAATTAACTTCATGGTCACTGGAGTAGCCATCATTTGTTGGACCTTACCTCCGATAACCCCTATCGGTGTCCTCTTTTCCACCCCTTTAACCCAAGCTCCTTTAAAATTCTTAGATTGATGTAGCTTACTGAGCTTGCATCATCTAACAGTGCTTGACTTTTATTTTCTTGTTCCCATTTTCCAAGTAGATTGGAATTGTTCTTAAACTAAGGTAGGTCTTAGGTTTTTCTCGTTCATCCCTTCTGGGTCAGCATCGTGTGTTGTTACCCTTTTCACTCTCCTCACTAATTTGTCTTTCATGTAATAATTCGTTGTGCCTTTGCTTACATCCGGTAACCTTGCAGAAAGATTCTTTACGACATTCCTTGGCCATGTGATTTCTTTTGAAGCAATTCCTGCACAGTTTCTTTTCTTCGATGACTTTCTTCCTTTTGGAATGGTAAGTTGCTTGAACTTGTCACATTGGTCTAGGTAATGTTGACCACCACAGTGTACACACTCTGATCTATAGCCGTTAAGTTATCACCTGTATAACTGTTCCACTTTTAACTCTGCCATCTGGTTGCCCCGTGAAATGCGTCCGACCTCCTGGATGAATCTTTCTCTTCCCCTAGACACCCCTTCTACTCTTGACCATCATAAGCCCTGGTGCTTGGTTTAGTCCCATACACAACCTCGTTGGTGGACCTTAGGATCTCCGCTTCTTGTTGTATCCATCTTCTCAACTCCTCTATCGTCTCCCGCAATTCCTTTTCTATTTTGTCTTTTTTTCCATTTATACACCAGATTCGTCGTTAACTTGCCCAAACACTTTTGAAAAAGATATCCAGTCTTTAACTCGGATTCTTTCCCAGTGGATTTAAATCGCACGGTGACCGTTTCTAATAAACCAACAAATGAGTCTAGATCCTTCAAATCTCCTTCTCGAATTGGCCTGAACTGTTCCATCTCCTCTAACATTGATAAATATATCCTTTCATCCCCACCATATCGCCTATCCAACTTTCTCTTTGCCATTTTGATAAGCCTCTGCCGAAATATCCTAGATTTTCAATTAACTTTATGGCTCTCCGTGAAGGTACTTGTGCAGGTGAAACATCTTTTCAACCTCATCACCTTCCGCTTCGTCAACCATGCAGTAAAAGCTGCTTTCCATGGTTCGTACTCTTTTCATCTTGCCTTCACAGACAGGTATTGTAATTTTCTGTAGACTTTCCAGTTTTCTTTTTATGCACGGAATTATTCTTCTTGATTGTATCATCATTCACCGTTTCCCTTCTTTTCCATAAAAGATTGATTTGCTTTTCTTTCCTCAATGCCCCAATTAATTTGATGTTTTTCCTCGATCTCCTGCAGGTCTTTATCTAAATTGCGTGATGTCCCAATCTATGCAATTTTTTCACTGATCGTTCTTAGATCTCTTAATTCTTCCTTAGACTCTCCTTTATATCTTTCATATTCCTCCAACCATTTGCTAACATCCTTACTCTTTATATCATTCAGAATCTTGTTTTCTCCATCTCGTTAATTTTCCTTTTTTCATTCCTCTTTTTCCACAATTCTTCTTCTAACATCTCTTCGTCATTGCCACCGCACAGCCTGAGTGACAAATGAAGTGTCGACCCTACTTGTATCCTATATAGTTCAATCTTCTTTTATTTTCTAACTGCTTTCCTGCGTATACTAACGTTTGATAATTTTTCCGGAATTCCTTCTTTGTCCCGAATTTTTCCTTTTATCTTTTCAATTGTGTCCCTTCCATTTAACGTCCAGAGTAATTGTCTTACGGTAAGAGTTTTGACAAAATATTTGACTTTCCCCTCGCAACTCAAAACCCATTACCCGCTCGCCCTCACCCTGACTCGCCCTGTTCTTTACCCTGTTTCCCCTGGCTCCCCCTTTAAAAGAGTGCTGGGGCCCATAGACAGCAACTTTCCCCACGCTCGATAGGGAAGGGAGGATGTTCAATTTTACAGAAATATTAGTTTGTTATTACATTTTTTATCATAATACATAAATACAAAAAATACATTTTACAATCATCAATTACTTTGTTCGGCTGGCTAGCCGGAAACACGCTCTGCTACCATGTTCATTCGCGAATTCATAATATCAGAATAATAATCATCACACATAATCATTTTATTGTCATATCCATTTTGATATCTAAATCGAGCTGCTTCCATTTGTGCCCGACATACTTGAGATCGATAATCAGGGATCATAGCAGTCATAATACCTCCAGTACTGTCAGTAATATTAAACAATCTCGTAGCTGAACTCTTCTCAATCATTTATTTGGAACCTGTCTTTGTGTAGCTACACATAAATTTGATCTCATATCATTCCTTTCTGAACACAAACAATATCGATTCGGCCATTTTGATCTCGAGCACATTTCAAAAGTTTTGTTTGATCCATATTCAATTCACCAGGTACAGATTGACTAATTGTCGGTCCTCGAGATAATGTGATTAGAGAGAATCCATTGCCCAGAATTTTAAGAGATTTGCTAGATCTGATAACATCGTCTTTACAAATAATTTCTAATTCCATTTTGCTGCGGGTTACTATTCAACCTTGCTTTCCATAAATTCCAATCAAATCGAAGAGAACTCAAATTCAAAAAAATCTTCCGTTAACACAAATTGTCCTCAAAAACCTCAATCCAATTTACAACTCTACCAAAATCAAAATCGAATTAAAAACAATAAAAAACCTACCAACTCTTCGCGTCTGTGCGAACACTACTCCGAATAGCAAAGAAGGAAAGCGCACACAGACGCGAATTAAACACTCTCAATTCCTCTACATGTAAAGGGTATTTTTACATACTTCGATAATGTGCTCCCACCCATATCCCCAACTACCTAGATGGTACTGACTTTTCCAAGGGGAGTGTTGCTAAAAATAAAGACATTTTGATCATTCCTATTGGATCAAAAGAGGTATTTCTAAATTCAACTTTGGGAAATTCCTAATCGATATTTGATTGGATTTTTATTTTTTGTAAACCAAACATATTAATGGTATGAGCAATGATAATAATGGGGATCCCGGTAATGGTGATCATAATAGCAATAGTAACAATAATAATAGCAATAATAAATAGTATAATAATAATAATATAATAATATAATAATAATAATAATAATAATAATAATAATAATAATAATAATAATAATAGTAATAAATAATAATAATCAATAATATAAAATAATAATAATAATAATTGTTCAATCGCGAATTCATAATAACACTAAACATTTATTTGGCAGCATAATAACATTTTTTCCGTGTCAGTAATATTAAACATCTTGTAGCTGCACTCTTCTCAATCATTTTATCTGGAACCTTTTCTTCGTGTAGCTACACATAAAAATTTGATCTCTATTATTCCTTCCTGAACACAAAACATATCGATTGGGCCATTTTGATCTTTGAGCACATTTCAACAATTTGTTGATCCTATTCAATTCACCAGTACAGATTGAACTAATTGTCGGTCTCGAGATAATGTGATAGGAGAATCCATACCCAGAATTTTAAGAGATTTGCGTAGTCTGATACCATCGTCTTTACAATGTTTCTATTTCCATTTTGCGCGGGTTTTCATATTCAACCTTGCCACTAAATCCTCTAGAATCCATCATATCCCCCCGTTATCTTTATATGTTGCCATTGTAACTTTTCAATATGCCCAACAAATCGAAGAGAATCGTTAATTCAAAATATGTTCATAAATTCAAACAACGTAAAATTCAGAAATTTCCAAATCATTCGACAAAACTTCAATTCAAACATAAAATCCATTCGATATTCCAAATAACTCAAAAAAAGGCATGCGCCACACAGACGCGGTACAACACACCATCGGCGCAACAGGTGGTAGATAAAATTCGATTTTTTTTGATTGCCATCCACAATTTACGCGTCTGTGTGCGCCACAACCAAAACAAAGAAAAGAAAAGCGCAACACAGACCGCATTAAACATCTCCCCCCTTGACACTTTGGTGTCAATCTCTCATCCCATTAACTTCTCCTTCTTTTGCGATCAGCATATTTGGATATGCATCTGAATACTCCTTTCCTCACATTTTTATCCTCATCACGCGTAGCTTTCCGTCTTCTCCAGGTATCACTTCATTACTCTCCCCATTGGCCACGTCCCATACTCATTTCCTTTGTCTAAGACCCACACTGTTTGACTCCTGTCTTAACATCAGCTTCTATCTTATTCCATTCGCCCTTTGCCGCCAGCCGGGACCAATTTCTTTCATCCATCGCCGCCAAAAGTGTTCGGTTAACTCCTGAATTCGTCTCCACCGAAACATCGTACATGACATTTTCTTCACTTCTATATTTTCCACACTTCTCCTTTCCAACCGGCAATTAATAAATGATTTGGAGTTAGCACACGTACTTCCTTACTGTCTACGCCTAACGCCCTAAGGGCCGAGAATTTATCAACATTTCAGCCCTTGTCAAAACTTTCCCATTCCTCGTCGGTCCATCTGCACTGGTCAGTAGGCAGTCATTGCTCGCTTTGCCGATTTGATCATTGACTAAAAAACTCCCCAAAATGCGGTTGCTGATGGAGGATGAAAACTCCAACTGCATTTGATGCTTCGACAACCTCTTGAGTCTTATAGTTGTCGTTACAAATTCTTTACTGTAGAAGTGGCGCCTATACTTTTGTGCCATTGGCTGAAATCATCAATTTTGGCATCCCCGCCTCGCTGCAAACCTCATAAACGCTCGAATAAATGAATTCTGTGTCCCAACGCCCTATGCCATGTCATATCCCGCCCGTGGAATTTAAACATACAGAATAATAGGAGGAGGCAAATGTACACTTTTATTTCTCACTTTCCTCTGCCTACTTAGTTTCAAACGGTCCCTGCAAAATCTACTGCCGAGTGAACAAAGGCTCTAAAGGTTCTGAAAACCCTGAACGCGTAACGGTGCATTATTTGACTCATTACTTTAACTTTTCTTTTCTACCATTCCGCAATCTGTCTCAACATTGTTTGGTCATTACTTGGCCTTCAAAATCCAATATTTTTCGTTCAACACACTTAAGACAATGTTGAGTTCCTGCTACATGGCTCAAACTTTCATGGCAATCTTTGATGATTA